>VYVB01000495.1:0-198887 GCA_009761775.1 Ficus carica | reverse complement strand
CATTTTTGGGCGACTCATGTGCTGGGTTTTCTTACCCATTGTCGATGGTGGTTTGTTCAATAGTCTAGAGACGAGGAATAATTGAAATTGTGACTCCCACTGATTTGGGGATTATCTAGATTTTGAAGATCCTAAAAGCTGCCCAGAAATTAGGAGCTAATTAGATTTTCATTTTCCCGCCAATTTTGAGAAAGGGGAAATTTTGTGAATATATATAAGTAGTTATAAGTTTTGTTTATTATTGCAAAAAAGTTGATTTGTGAGCATATTTTAAGAGTACATATATGTAAATAGTCCTAAAAATTATTCAAATGTGATAAAAATAAACCAACTAATTACCTGTATATATCTGTCTAGTTTAATGATATATACATGGTACGTCAACCCAGCAAATTAGTCCAAATCAAATTAGGTAAAACTTTACCATTAGCTAGCCGCCATTTAGTTGATGATAGAGTAATTCCTAAAACATCGTACAAATATTTAGGAAAGAACAAGGTGTGGAAATATGTGACAAGTGATATTTCTAAAAGTTTTTTTTTTTTTTTTTTTTTTTTTTTTGACAAGTTAGGTTTTTCCTCTGAAAAGAAAATAAAATGGGTAATAATTCGGATAGTATTCTTACTCAAGTTAGGATGGGAGCGTGACAAGCATATCCAATATCCATCCCAATTAATCCAATTATATTTAGGATTCGTTTGGTTCGTTAGCTTGAGTTGATATTTTGAAGTTGAATTTAAGTTAAGTTAAGTTGAGTTTAAAAGTTTAGTGTTTGGAAAAAAGTTTGAGTTGAGTGTTTGAATGTAAAAAGTTTGAGATAGAAGTTTTAAAAAAACAAGGACCATGTTTAGATGTTCAAAAAATGAGTTAAACAAATTTTTTCTCTGTATATAACATTCTACTGTAGTTTTTAGTGCTTGTTTGGTTCACAAATTTAAACCATAATTTTCAAACTTTTTTTAAATGTTTTTCCCAAAAATGTTTTCATCTATTCTGAAAATTCCAAAAATTTAACAAATAAAACTTTAAAATAACTCAAACTCATGACCCAAACGCCTTGAAAAAAAAAATGAATAAATTAGATTACGCTCATTTAATAATGCTCATACAACTTGACACATCATTTTTTTTTAATTAAGTCTTACAGAGCGCCCAAAAACAAAACCAACATACAGTACGTATTTGGTCCTTAAAATTTGATAATTACAAATTGATAATTACAATTGTTATCTGGCAACAGTAGATAAAAACGGGACTTGCTTTCACGCTTGTTTATACCAAGGAGATGCTTGATATCTTTCCCACATATCATCAGCTATGTGGTCTCTCATCTGATTCATTGCTTCCCTACTCGAGTCATGTTGCTGTGGTCCTGTACTAGGGTCAGTTCCATCAATCCCGTCGTGAAACACGTAATCCGCGTTAACATCGACATCTCCCCCTACAGGCACACAATCTGCAACATACTCTTCAAAATGGGATCCCCAACCTGCACCATTCTTATAAAATTATGGACAACCGCACACGCCACGGGGATCATTACCTGTTTGTCCATTGGATAGCTGTTGATGCCTTTTAGTATTTTAAAGCGAGCCTTCCAGACACCAAATGTGCGCTCAATACAATTCCGCAGCGATGAATGTGTATAGTTAAAAACTTCACGACGGTTGCCTAGCCTGGCACGACGTCTTCGAAATTTTGGTAAATGATACGTCTCCCGTCGATATGGACTCAGGAAACAATCCTTATTGACGTAGCCTGAATCTACTAAGCAAAATTTCCCTACAATATAAAACTCGTAATATTAGGACAATTTTCATTTATTTAACGTACTTATTATATGTAAATACGTAATATTAAATTGATAAGTCTGTTTACCTGGTGGAGGTATTGGGAATCCATGGAATGCTATTGCCTCTTCCAACATTCTCGCATCACGACAAGATCCCTCATATCCCGCCAATGTATACGTGAATTTCATGTCAAATGAACAGGCTGTTAATATTTCTGCGAGTGATATTCCTTGTGATTTATCCAAGCGTCAGTATTTTCACGCCGAGGGACACATGGGACGTGCGTACCATCTATAGCGCCCATACAACCTTGCAGGAAATGTTACACTATTTAGTATATGTGTACCGGCATTAACAATACGAGTTTTTTATTACCAGAACTTTCGTACGATATCTAATAATATATCGTCGATAACTTATATCAAACCATGGCCGATATTTTTCTGAATGCTCCAGAATCAAATTTTGAACCGATGTGTAGTTGGAGGGTCTTATGAATTCATCCTTTAGCGAGCAAAGAACCTACAATACTTTATCGAACCAACGTGAAGTTGTCTCTATCGAATGCTGGAACAAATACGAAATGTGCCGGTTAGTAGCGTCTCTTGCACAAATTGATAAAAATATGAACAATTGCTCGTCCACATTCATGTTGCGAGTTGGCTTCAATAACTCCCGACTAGCTAACATGTTACTTAGCGATCTGAATGTTTTAGCCTTCATACTTATCATTCCTTGAATTATTTCTGCACACCCATTTAACAACTCTTCCACACGCATGCTCCCAGTTAGTGTTGAGTTATGCATTGGTTGTGGCTGTCTTCGTCTTTACGTCTGCTGCTGCTGGCAGTCATGGCTACCACTGCCCTAATCAGAGTACTGTTATGGTTAGAACTGTTATGGTTGCTAGACTCGTTATCGGAGTACACATCATTTTGTTCGTCATCGGATGCGGAACTATACTCGTTCATTTTGAGAATATACTGATATCACCTATAAAATCGCCTGTTACCTAGTATAAGAAAATTGTTAGCAAACTATAAAAAAAAATTCCGTTGAACAATCATGCCATCGCAATTATCCGATCCGAAGTGAATGTTAACTAAATTTTTTTCACATAACCGTTACAGAACGTTAGCAGTGTAATAGAAAAATATCAGATATTAATAAACATAAAATACCCGATACACACATTGTCATCTACATTTTCAAACACCAAATAAATAACTAAATAAAAGTTAATCCACTAACAAGATTAACACCTCAAATATCCATAAACAAATAAAAGAAATAAAAATTGAGTCGAACAAGGAAATCAATCGGTGGGGGGCCCCGGGGATTGAACAACGGATGCAATAATTTCCCGCCTATCGACATCGGGCAGCTGATGGAACGTACGTTGGAGCCGTGGATGAGAGTCGAGGTAGGGCCACATTTGACACCTATCTTTAGGTGGAATGCACATCTCTGTCATAATGCTCATACACATGAGCATGTGATCCGGTCGGTCTGAGGTTTCGTTAGTTTGGCCCGATTGCGATTGGCTACGGAAATGACTCACTATTTCCTACATTGCTATGAATTTCATCTCATCCGTTTCGTCTCTTTACTTCGTCTTACCAGAACTTGCCCTAGACCGCGACGGACCTGCACCGGCTCCCGATCTAATGTTGTTACAAGGGCGTGCACCGGTGGTTGGCGTTAGATCATCTTCTAATCCCGCCTGGGTTCCAGAGTAGTCCATTAAAGCTTCAACGTCGCCATACGGAGTACTATCAGCTGGCATCGTTACTGATCCATACCCTGAGGCACCGGCGGCCTGATTTTTGTCGAACACGTTATAATAAAGCTCCTTGTTGCGCAGCCCCTCGTAGCGTAGATGGTTGCACTCCTTAAACCTGTAAATGAGATTTTAACTGGAGTATAAGTATATCATCGCTTGATAGAATTGATAACATAGGGCCTACTATTAAACTACGCAGTTACCCCCTATAAAGCTTTCCACACTTCATCAGAGCATACTACACGATCCGTCGTCGGATCGTAACCTAGGCCGGTTCGGGTTTGCAAAACGCCTTCCAGCCCCTATATATTTTCTTCAATTCTTTCTTTCTTTTGATAAAGTGTCATTCCTGTGTGCTCGTACCCGCCAACTCAGCATTAAACTGGCGAGCCCAAGTTCTAGAGTTGCTTTGGGGGGATGTTTACCGCCACTTTGCATTCCACGTACTCTGACAGTTGAAGCAAGGAAATTTTTTTCTTTTACTTCGTCCCAAAAGTAATGATCCCCCGATGCTTTGCGCGGCATTTCCTTAGGGAAAGCGATAACCAAACAAATAAAAAGTATTTAAAAAAAAATGGTCCGACTTGTTGCTCAGTATAAATTGAGTGTGACATTTAATCTGAGGCATGTCAAATACCCGATACAGAATCGGCTACCATGGCATAGAAACCATGTATTTGGGTTTTAGGTTGTTTTATGGCCTTAAACAAGCTACAGTAAAGGCCCTTAACACCCAATCGTATGCTTCTAATACCGGTAACTGACAACAGGTATCGGGTAAACGACTCACCAATCAGACTAAAATACAATATAGGTTATTTTGATGTATACATCATCGCCAATCTACCTGCATTCGAAAGGCTTTAGCAGTAGGTAATCATGCTCAAAGGGAGGCGAAAACAAAAGTTAGGCAGCAAATGGCCAAAATGTGCATCAAACAAGTGACATATGTGAAAATCATGAATAAAGAGAGGCAAACCTGAAAATAGACACCAAATGGACAACTAGTGCAATCAAACCATCATAGGCAGTGGCCAACAAGGTTAAGGGAGGCCAAAATAGAAGTTAGGCAGCAAATGGGGCAAAATTGTGCATCAAACTAGCCTATCTGTGAAAATCATGCATAAAGAGAGGCCAAAACTGAAAATAGGCACCAAATGGACAAACTAGTGCATCAAACCAACATAGGCAGTGGCCAACAAGGTTAAAGGGAGGCCAAAACAGAGTTAGCATGGAATTAATAAAATTGTGCATCAAACTAGCCTATCTTGTTGAAAATCATGCATAAAGAGAGGCCAAACCTGAAAATAGGCACCAAATGGACAAACTAGTGCATCAAACCATCATAGGCAGTGGCCAACAAGGTTAAAGGGAGGCCAAAGCAGAAGTTAGGCAACAAATGGGCAAAATTTGTGCATCAAACTAGCCTATCTGTGAAAATCATGCATAAAGAGAGGCCAAACCTGAAAATAGGCACCAAATGGACAAACTAGTGCATCAAACCATCATAGGCAATGGCCAACAAGGTTAAAGGGAGGCCAAAACAGAAGTTAGGCAACAAATGGGCAAAAATGTGCATCAAACTAGCCTAGGCAGTGAAAATCATGAATAATGGCGGAACAAAACGAATTTTTGGCACCAAATGGACTACTACTTCATCAAAATAAAGACATCAGTGGACAACAAGCTTTAATGAATAAAAAATCTGAAATTAGGCAGCAAATGGACAAAATACTTCATCAAACTAGCCTACGTAGTGCAAAACATGCTCAATGGAGCAGAAATTGAAATTATGCAGTCAATGGACAATGTAGGCATCAAACGACCTTCACCAGTGCAATTGATATCCAAATCACAAACACCCACGAACAACACACACCCATAGATGCCTGAGTAGATCACATACTCCAAAAATCAAAATGAGATAAGGACCAAAAAACGCTCGATTTAGAGTGTGGAGATTCGGAGAAGTCTTGGGTAATACATAAATTTTGAAAAAAAATTTAAAATGCAACTATATTGTTTGAGAATTAGAGAAAGAAATTTTACTAGGGTTTCGGAATTGGAGGCCGAGGAGGAGTATACAGTAGAGGTTGTCGGAGTAGGGCAGGAATTGACGGGTCGGTAAGACTTTTTCCGAACTTGGAAATAGTTGGTTATCCGGCCCAAGGTTTGCCTTCGCTTCCCACACCTCACTCGACGACGCATCTGCTTGACGGGAGTGGGCGAGGGAAATACCTAGAAGTTTAAACGCAGCGAGGAGAGAAGAAGGACGACCACAAACCAGAGCTCCTGCAGCAGGGCAGATGCTCGATGGGATGGGGGCACAATCAACGGACCCACTGACTCCAGCACATGGTCGCCGGAGTGGAGACGTGAGATTCGGACACAGGAACCAGGCACGGACGAGACAGAAGGGCAGGGAAGAACATCGATGACCAGTAAACCCAGTTGGGGTTACTGTATAACGGTTCAAACTCACGTTGAAGATGAACGTTTTTGCCAAACACCATCAGTTGAGACCAAACTAGGAAAACACCGTTTGGACTGGTGTTCCAAACAAGCACTTAGTACTTATTGACAGGGCACCGAGCTAATATGATTGGTGTCATAGCTACAAAAGCATATTCTAACTCGGCATCCTCACCTCGATCAGAATCAATACATCATAGAGGTGGCATCCAAAGGTACGCAATAGAGGTGACCTCGATTAAAAATTGCTCTGTGACGTCACATTTATGGGTGCAATAGGCGACCTTTACTGGAAATGGGTACTTTTAAAGCATTTGTACATATGATATATTTTATCATTTCTTGTATTATAACATCATTTTCAAAAATAAAGCTTATGCGATTTAGTTTATTTACATAAAATTATATTGTCCATTTAGTACAATTGAGCAGGAACACAACCAGTTTAGGCAAAGTAAATAGGACAAGAAGCATAAACTAACTTAAAACTCTGCAGAGGGACTCAAAATAGAGGAAGGATATGAGTGCGCTTAGAGGGTTCGGTATCCACACCTGAGGACTAATTTGGATTAGTTGTTCGCTTTCAGATTGGGCAATAAGGATTAGAGAAGGGCAATTACTAATTCTTAAAACTAGGCACCAACAAGTCAAGTGTTAAACGGAGAAAAGCTTTTCGTTGTTAGTTCTCTTCTCGTGTATCTAGATCCTCCAGGGCCGAATTTACCCCTCGAGATCAGTTTAAAGCCCAAAATATAATCTTATGTCCTTATTAAAGCACTTTTACATTCATGATCCTTTTTCATTCCTCAAAATACAAATTAAATGAAAATACAAATTAAGACGAATTATATATATATATATATATATATATATTTTTTTTTTTTTGTTACGAAACTAAAGACGCATACTTAAAGGAGAAAGAAGTAAATATCATTTTAAACATATTGACGTAAATAACAATATTAGTAAGTTGACTAAATAAATAAATTATTATTATTATTATTATTGGTGAAAAAAAAAGGATCTGGGGACGATCCCATCATTTCCAGGTTTTTAGCCCCACAGGCAGTAGCTTATTTTTATAAATATGCAAGAAGACATGTTCTTTATACTAGTTTTTCTCGATCGGTCATCCGGAGTCTATCCTGCCATCACCAAATAATACTTCAGCAGCCGAAACTGGAGTGAGGCCTAAGGGGGGGCAGATAAGAATCGAACCCAGGTGGACGAAGGGGAGAAACTAGCAAAGTCACCCACCGTTGCCAATCCATTCACCCCTATGAGTGTAAATAAATAAATTATTTACTCAAAGTGAATAAATTATTTATTAAAGTAAATATATTATGTTCCTAATAAATGTGCTATTTACTTTTGCAAAACTGCTAACTACATTTTCCCTACACTTAAAAGGGGGTATATTTCTAAAAATTCATATAAGCATTAAATTTAACAACTATGAAGAAAAAAAAAAAAAACAAAAAAGGTTCCTACCAACTTTTGCTCCCCAATTATATTAGACCGTCTTCAATGCACGGTCTATGCAAGTGTATTTTTATCACAAAAGAGTGAAAACTGAAAACCAACTTTATCTTACTTTATGTTCTAATGTATAATATTTTTTTAACTTTTGTCAAAATTATTATTATGTTTTGGAACTCGTAAAAATGAACTTTTAGTATATAAATAATTAAAAAAAATGTAAAAATCAAGAAAGTAATTAATAAAAATCAGATGTTTAATTTGAATTGATTGTGACAAATTTACCACAATATTCATATGAAAAATTTAGTATTAAAATAGGAGAATTTTTTTTTTCATTCAAATACTAAATTTACCATTACCACGATAATTTAACATTGCATTGAATATACTCTTAGATTTTATAATTCTTATAGACAGATTCTTGCTTGCTTGCTTGCTTTTCTTTCTTTTTATTATTATTATTATTATTTTTTTTTTTTTGGAAGAAGTTAAAGATCGGAATTCTTCCAAAATGATAAAATGCTACAAAATCGCAACAACCAGTCTAAGGGGAGTTCTTCTAGAACTGCAATTTTTTGTTCTATTTTGTTTTTCCCCTTCAGTCGCAATAGAATTCTTTGACCAACTAGATATCCAATTCCAAAATATGTGGTCTAACGAAGCCACCATTTCTTACCCTATCTCCGTTACCTTATTTATTTATTTACTTATTTATCGTAGGAGTAAGGGATTTAAACTCTCAACCTTGTGATGAAGTCGGATGTAGAATTACCGCTAAATTATGTCTGCAACCATCACATCTCCCACTACATTCTTTACGAGTTAGAGTCGAGATCTTTTATCTCGAATTTTATGTCACATTATTTGTCCCTAATAGTTTCATACTATATCATTTGAATTTAAAGAATTTAACCACCAAAACTGCTAAATACTCAAAATACTTGGAAAATTACCAAGTGAAAATAATATTCTCATTAGAGCTGTTTGTTCACATTCGTATGCCTCCAGTGTTTAAATAGGACTATACAACATCGCTAGAACGGAAAATGTTATACAACCAATTGGGTTAGTCGGGTTACACTCACAAGTCACAGGCAGTCGATCCACTTAGTGGGACTCACCCAGTGTGGCCTATGTTTGTGAAAGAAACCTACTCAATATTGTACTTTTAAATTCCAATTTCATATCAAATCTAAAAACTTTTTCTTGGTCAACTAGTAGTTTTGATCACTTAAATGACAACTTAATTCTTTAAAAGTTAACATAAACTTGTTCACTCTATACCTAACGGCTAGTAAAGTCGTCATTTAGGCGGTCAAAATCAACACCTGTCAGAGAGAGGATCCAGCTTTGATATGAAATTGGGATCAGAATACATTATTGCGATCATCAAAAATGGATGATATACATTTTTAACAAGCTTAAAAATGCAAATATAAAAAATAAAAAAAATAAAAAATAAAAAATAAAAAGGAACCGAGTTTGCAAAAGCATGAAATCTCATTCTCTGAAGGAAAATGAAATGAACCAAGATTTAACAAACAGTTACAAGATTTTTCGAGATTGAAGATGCTAGTTTAACGATTTATCGACCAGTTTTTCTTTGAAATGATTTATCTACTTCTCTACGGCATAAGCTTTGTGTTATTGTAGTCAGATTACTTGCTAAGTGGAAGTGATTGGGTAAAAACTGGAAAACGAAAAAACTAGGCATCAAATTTCAAAAGTTTTCTACTCACAAACAGATTTTCTAGCCAACAACCTCTCTTACAAATTGGATGGAAGAAAATTTTTCTCTGCATGTGAAAAAGACCTTATAAAGTTAGGTGACTTAAGCTCTCAGTTAGGAACAGTTTTAGAAAATCATATTACATGTGCAGTATTCATTAGCTTACATGGATGACGTAGCGAACCACCAATCACATCACTTCATGAGTGAAGAAACTACTCTCTGATATTTGTAGAAATGCCACTGTATTGATTATGATAAATATATGAACTTTCGTAGTTTTAGATACACAATAGAGTATAACACAAGTTGGGTTTAGTACCTTATAGAAAGGTGCAAAACTACCCGTGACTTCTGGGATCCACGACTTGGTGTACCTTTCTGCCTTCGGCACTTGAATACTGTCCAACTACACGTGCATGAGGCACGGAGGCTTCTCCTCTGGAAAGGGCATCCACATTCTCGAGCAGGTATTTTTTTGGAAGCCTGCCAACCACATTACCCTCTTCATTTCCATCTTTGTCAAGGAATGCAAAGTGTGGAATACCCTCAACGCCAAACTCATCAAGCTCTTGTTCCCACTTCGTATTATCCACATTCAGCATAACAAAATTAACGCGGTCCCTGAATGAAAAACAAAGACAAGTCCAAAGTAAAACAAGAAACTGTAAGAGAGAGGGGGTGTTAATTTCGCTTTAAATTTGTAGATTCCTTAGAACTTGAGTAATTAAAATACACAACTGAGATAAGCTGGAATAGAGCTGTATAAATGATAAATATTGAGCTAAAGTACGGCGATCATTACTTGTACTGCTGCTCAACTTTGTAAACATCTGGTGCTAATTCTCGGCATACTTCACACCAATCTGCATAGAACTCCACAACAGTGGGTTTCCCATTTGAAAGAGCCTATATGAAAAGATACATCAACCATCAAAACAAGAACCAAATTATAAAATATATCATTTGGCGCATCATAAACTGGACTATACCATACAAGACTGCACGAATTATCTTGATGTACCAAATGAAATATAAGCGCAGCACAGTATCTAGAAGAAATAATATTCAGAAAAATATAACTATTATCTCTCAATAAATCTCATCACACTTGCCTATTTATTGGACCAAGCCAACTACGATATTTTATAGAAGTAAAATCATCAAGGGTACAACGATTTGGCAAACCTCTTCATAAGGTAATGCAACAACTGCTAGGTCTTTCAGAGAAACACCAAAATCCAGTCGTGATGATAAGAAAAGTCCCACTGCTGCAAGAGTAGAAACCACAGCTATTTGCTTGTTGAGACTTTTGCTCGGAAACTCCGGGAAGCCAGAACCTTGAGAAGAACTTGTTTCTTGGCTGGCGCTTTCATTGCCAACTGAGCCTGGATCAGCAGGCAACTTATCCTGAACCACGATAATTGACGCAGGCGATCAGTTAATTAAAGCAAATATAGCTCAAAGATCACTTCAAACAAGAGAATTTATCCCATAATGATTGCTACAAGTTCAAAAACCAGAAAATAACGAAACAAGGAACTGTTTTGAACATGTAGAATCAGCACCTTTGTGTCTGAAGTGCAGTTCAGACAGTTCCGAAGATTTCGGAATTATGTTAGAAGATATCATTGAAACAGTTCCTTGTCTTGTTGTGTGCTAGTTTTTGAACTGGGGAATTGTACTTTCTGATTAGGGGGAAATTGACATTTCAGAAAACCACATTGACTGCTCTGAAGTATTTCATTATTTCTGAATTGTAAATTCTCTCTACATGAAGAAGGAACAATTAGCAAATCCCAGGCCTGTTTGGCATAGCATCCTAGAAGCAACTTGGGACTTATTAGGCCGAGAAGCTGCTTCTAACATTGTTTGGATAACATGTGCCAGACGACGTAGCTTCCCAAAAAAACACTTTATAATCTTCAATCTGCCATTTATTTCCTTAATTATTAAAGTTGAGTACCTTTTTCAAATGTTCTATTAAGCTCTTTACATTGCTTCTTCTACTGTTTAATAGCCAAAGCAAAAGGTATTACAAACGTGCTCTTATTGTAACAACCCAGACCTCCACTTGATATGATATCATCCATTTTTTGTTTAAGACCTCCACTTGATATTGGACTTCTACCAAAAAAGGCCTCAAACCACACCATATGGAGGTGTGGGCCGTTACACTCACACTCATATCCTAAGTGGTTACAATTAAACAACACAATATTTGACATTCGACTCATATATCTTTTTATTTCTATCCCCTTTCATATCTTTATAATAATATCATGACACGATAATTTAAAATGAATATTTAATTATAATATCACATTCCATCAATTAAAAATAAAAATGTTATTATTAGAGAGATAAAAAATGAATTACGGGGGACATATGCCCCAAATCCCATTATCCATACAAGGGACCATGATAAACTCAAATTACCAATAATTAAAAGAGTTAACAAAACCAAATTTGGCAATTAGTAGCTCAAAACCCAGAAGAGAAAAAGTACAAAAATTTTAAAAAATTGAAAAAGGGAAAGCTGAAGGAAGCTGAAGAAGAAGGAAGAGAATAAGAAAGGCTTACCGCTGGGGAGGATTCAGTGGGATTAGGGGTCGTTTGGCAAGCAACGATTTGGAATCCACTTCGGGTTGTCTTGTTTTGGAGATGAAGAGAGGAGGGTTTATGTCTAAAGGATTGATGAGAAGTTGGAAAACATGGTTGGAATCCATGGAGTCCCACGGCCACGGGGTTTGTAGCCACACGAGCCATTGGAGATCTCTATTGGATATTGTTTTCTTTTTCTCTCTCTTTTTTTTTTTTTTTTTTTTTGAAAATTGAAACAAGTCAATTTGTCTGCAGATATTCCCTCTCTCTTGAAGAAGTACTATGGTAGGGTATGCTTTTCTCACGATCCAAAGGTTAATATTGATTTTCAGTTAGGATCTACGTGGTCTCTACCACACTCAATCATAAGCAAATTTTTAATTAGCAAAATAATATTAAAAATTAAAATTAAAATAAAATAAAGGAAAGTATTGTGATAGAACAATTTTCATATATCCTACCGGTATATCTCCATTTAACACTATTCAAATTTAATCAAATGAACAAGAAATTAAAGGTGCATAATAACTAAAATAAATCATGATCTATAGAATTGCAGGAAAATTAATTTAAAAAAATTCAAGTAAAAAATATATATAAAAAAGTTTTGTTCTTCTTTGTCGGTCTAGAGAGGGGGGTCGGTGGAAGGTCGCCATCACCGAACTTGCTATAGGGTGGATCAACCATTGATAAATATAGGGGGTTGTTTGACGGATGTTAGAGGGGGCGATGTTTCGCAGGTTGGGTTTAGGGGAGTTTTCGCTATTGTGACGCCCTAGAAATTAATAAAATTGATTCATGAATTATTATCATGAATTTCCTTTATTGATATACTTCTAATAAATTATGTTGATGAATATCAAATTTCAAGATCATAAATGATTGTATTTGTATCATCAGAATAATAATGTCAATGATCTAATAATGTTGAGTTTTCTATTTAAATGAGAAAATTTAGATACATAGAAGATGAGTTGAACGACATATAAATTTATACAAAAATTTATTATGTCGTATTAGAGAGATAAATGATAATTTTGGGAAAAACCCCGATTTATTAGTAGGTCAATTTAATGATCTTAGTATTTATTTTGATCATATCAATATTTAAGTTTTGATAGTATGATTAGGAAAATTAATGTATCATATATATAGAAGATGAATAATTAGGATTTATTTTTGAAAAATCCAAAGGTTGAAGATTGATCAAGAATTATGCTTAAGTTTAAAATCAATGGTGTAGATTTTATATTAAGGTATGGATTGGTGTGATTGAAGATCCAATAGATGAGAATAAGGATGACAACTTTTGATCAATGGTGGAAAAATTGGAAGAAATAAAAACAAAATAAAAATGAGAAAAAAACCAAAGGGATTCGGATTTTGTGGTCAAAAAGCAATAAGAAATTTGAACAAATGAGAAAATAAAAAATAAAAAAAAGTTGCACATGCATGCAACCTTATGTAAGAGATGGCATGTCTTGTTTTGGCAATATGTCACAAAGAAGAGACAAGTGAAAGTGACCCTTTGTCTTAACTTTGTTGAACAAAATTTTCAGGTCAACTACTTTCTTTAAGTGGTGGAAATGAAGGGGAAAATCATCCAAAAAATTTTCCTCAAAATACAGCTCCTTTAAAGCAAATGTTGAGTAAAAATAAGCCCCCAACATCTCATTTTATTCTCACACAAGTTAAGCTCAAAAAAATCCTAGCTTCTCTAGCCACCACCACCAACACTATTCTCCATCTCCTAACACCCCTCTAGCGCCCTCCTCCCTCCATTTTCAAGCTCAAAGCAACCCCGATACCAAGTTTGAAGAAGTGTGAAGCGGAGTTAGAGGAAGTGTTACCAGAAGTAACCTAGTGGTATTATTTGTGTTTTAGTCATTTTTGGAGAACTAAAGCTTGATGTTTAGTTAGAATCTTGATGTTAGGCTTCTTCTTACCTAGGAAAAGGTTTTGAGAAGAACTTTGGAGGTCCAAGATCTTAAAAGGATCCACGGAGCATTTCGGTAAAATCTACGAACTTTGTTGGAGCTTGTAGTTGTTGTGATAATATGACATGCATTAGAAATTTTGGTATGAAAAATAAATTATATGATAATATTCTGTAAATGTTAAGCTTCATTTTAGGCTTTGAAATCACTTGGTTTGCTTTTGTATGTCTAAAGTTATGTGCATTTGAAGTTGTGATACAAAACTAGATAGAAAAAGGAACCTTTGGGATACAGTCTAACCATGGGTTTTATGTACTCCAAACCCTTTAGTCTCAATATTTTAGATTATAAGTTATATTTCTGAAAATTAGATTCTTTGAACTTTCCAACAAAGTATCATACGCCTCAAACGGATAAATGAGCAGTTTTGGTTAATTTTACCTGTTTGAACTACGAACCGAAAGTCTTTGTTGGAACCCTATACTAGCCATGGGTTTTGTATGTTTTGGGTTAGTAATCATAATGTTTTACTATTCTTAGTGTATGCACTACACACCATAAGCGTTTCAATGTCATATACTTTGCCTTATTTGGACTTGTAAGTGAATTGTTATGATTTTTCTAATTTTACCAATAAATCTGGACTTGTGGTACATATATGGGACCAACAGTAACAAAACCAAAGTTTTCGGTATGAAAAATTCAGACAATAAAAAGAAAGAACTTTATGGCTATAAAGTAGACATCTCAAGCTTTGAAATGAGATATCATGTGTTTAAAACGGATATGTACATAAATTTTAATAAATCACATAATATTGTCTTATAATCTGGTAAACTGAGTTTTCACCATAAGACACTTAGGAAAACATCCACATTAATGTTTGAAACGCTTGAAATCTTGAAAAACAATTTATAAAGACAGAAACTAGATACTTCAAGCTTTACAATGAGTTATCAAGTGTCCAAAACGGGATTATACTCAAATTTAAATAAATATTACAATTTAAAATTCTACACTAACAAAACGATTAAACATTAAAATATAACATAAGGGTGAGTCATAACATATGGACATATTTAGTTATAAAATGAGTTTGTATTAAGTGTATGATCAAATAATGTGAATGACCCTAACTTTATAAAGTTGAATCGTAAGTTTTTAAATGGACTAAAATAAAGTACACTAGAGGATTACTGGGTATATACCAAGAGACTACCTTAGCATAATTAAATGATCATAACTAAAGGGATTGAGCCTTACAAGCCCAATACTACATGGAAGGTATACACTTAGGTGTCTCCTTGTCACCTTGATTGATTAATTAATTAAGAAGTAAATAAATAAATAAATAAAATAATAAATACATAACAAAATGTAATTATACTAAGAAAGTTAATTAGTAATTTATAAAGTAAGTAATTAATTATAAGAGTTAGTAAGTCATAATTAACTGTGTAAGTAAGATTAGTAACTACATAATTATAATACATTATTTATTGTATATTAGTTAATAATTAATCATTAATATAATTGTTAATATAATTATAGATGATTAATTAAAGATTAATCAAACAGTAATTATTAGAATAATCTAATTATTAATATGAGAATTAATATTTGATGATTAATTATATTAGAAAGAATATTTAAGTAACATAATTAAAATTTTCACAATATAATTATTAATTAGTTAATTAAAATTATATAATTAATTATAATTACTCAATTAAATAAAGTAATAAATAACTACTACC
Organism: Ficus carica; assembly: GCA_009761775.1. Lineage (NCBI taxonomy): Eukaryota > Viridiplantae > Streptophyta > Magnoliopsida > Rosales > Moraceae > Ficus > Ficus carica. The sequence goes on along the minus strand of VYVB01000495.1, from coordinate 183,330 downwards.
TAATTAATTAGTTAGTTAATTAATTAATCTATTGATTAATTAATCAATTAAATTAAATAAAATTGAAGTAAGTAAAGTTAAATTAATTAGATAATAATTAGTAGAAATTTATTTAACACTTAATTATTAATTTGAATTAATTGTTAAGGTTAATTATGATATAAGTAAATTAAGTTCACTTTAATTTATAAAATAAATAAATAAATAGATGAATAAAGTAATTTAACTATTATTCTATTTAATAATGAGATATTGTTTAATCAGGATAATTTCTCAAATCTGCGTAGTAGGAGGTATAACTCTGGAAGTTTAAACACATAAGACAAGTAAGTACAAATCTCACATACAGCATAGAACAAAATATTTTTCTTTATTGATGCTCTACGTTTGCTATGACTTGCCTTGATGATGTGATGGGTATATGAGTTATATGTATTATTTTGATTAAGCATTTGACGTGCATAATTTCTTTTGCACTAATATAATCGATATGCCTCACATGTATTTATGCTATAATGATAGATGCATAGTGACATGTAAATTTTCACATTGTCATAATTATCAATAAGGAGGCTAACGATAGATAAGAATAAGTGTCGTACTAACCTCCAATTAATGAGAGGACATGATAAGAACGAAAGTTATAAGTTATGACCTTGAAGGTGGTTCAATGGCCATTCTCTCAACTCCCCATTGGTTGCGCGCATATGGGTACGACACATGAACCATTAAGTAAACAAGACATGTATGTAATGAAGTATAATTGAACATACATAAATCACATACATTTTTTAACATTCATGTTGTTACGCATGATGATATGATTTTATCAAATTTATTTGTGAGATATTATTTGTACTTATTGAGTGAAAGCTCATACGTGTGTGTTCATGTTGTAGATAACGTGGATAGATAGCCCGCCAGATATTTTCTAGACTAACAAAGCTGTGCGGAGGCGATGAAGGAAGGGAGTGGGATACCACCATGAACTTAATTTCTGCATTTAGATTTCTTAAATTATTTTGTATCGACTATAGTTATAATTATGTTTTTAAATATTTTGGTACTACTAAAGTAGCAGGAGTATTTTACGAGAAAAAAACTTTAGAGTCTTTCATTTTAACTCACATGACATTATAGTTTTTTTTTTTTTCTAATATTATCTACGTATGAATTTGAATAGGATATTTATGATTTAGAAATTTCAATTTCCTTGGATTAAAATTTTAGTTTATTAAACTCTTCAAGTACAAATATAAGATGTATGTTAAAAAAAAAACTGTATTTTTGAACCTAACACAAATAAGTGTTAAGACTAAATAAATTAAGAATAATTAAGTTAGTTAATGGTCTAAAAACTCAGGTCGTTATAGTTGGTATCAGAGCGGTATCATGTCATCCTACCATATGTCGTTTCCACATCAGTTTCAGTCTGTCCAAGTAAGTTAGAACTTTTTTTATAATTAGTGGTTTTTATTGACCTTAATTTTATAAGTAGGTATTCATGTACTATCAGTATGCCACCGATTAGAGGATAATCATCTGAAAACACACTTCTTAATGAACTCGGTACCAAAATAACGACTGCATTTCAGAGAGCTAGACCATAATGCTACTATGGGGAAACTCATCCGAGAGATTGGCTACATCACAAAGAGTCCTTATGCAGCTCGTGTGGCATAATACGGGAGGCATGGTTAAGACTAGCAATAATCCAGCTGAGAGGTGTTGCTAGGCATTGGTGGGAGTTTATTGGGCAAGACTTGAACCTCGTACATTGGAGGGATTTCCGTCGCAACATTACGGAGCACTTTGTCGGTCTTTTCCTTTACAGGGAGAGGATGTTTGACTTGACGTATGCACAAAGACGTCGATTCTTCACTCAGGCGGTGGGATGGGCACCTGTACAGGGTGAGAGCATGCAGGAGTACAAACACCGATTCGAGAAGGATCTCCTAGCCGAGTGCCCTTACAAACTATGCCAATAGGACGCATATGAGCTGTTTTGGCAGGGAGTTTCCCACGAGATACTAGCACTTGTCTACTTTTCCCGACCCTATCTGGATTATGATCACTTATGTTAGCGGAGATGGTAGACATTCCTCCAACAGGGGGATTAGAGGATGCAGAGGATACCAACAGCTATGTTGAGGCACCAGCTCCGCACCAACCAAAAGCCGTAGGAGACGATGATGGCTGCACTAATCCAGAATAAGAGGACCCCACCGAGGTTTTCACTGAAGGAGAAGATGACGAAATGGACTGTCCATGAGTATTGGTAGAAGATCGAATGTAGTAGTTTACTATTGGATAGTTTACCTACTGTTTATGGATGTTTTATATATTATATATCTTATGTATTTGGTGACGCTTGTGTTATCCTTAAGATTTATATATTCTCTATGACTGATTATGACCGGTATGGTTAATTGTTATCTGAACTTATGACTATGTGATGTTATGACATAATACTTTTAAGATATGATATGCCATGATTTATTAGTTGTACCCTCTGTCATTTATGTTTAAATGAAACTCACGTCCTAAGACTATGCTTAAGTTAAAAAAACTGCGTGCGAGATATTAAACAAGCATGATTCTTTTAGGTTAAAACGCTAGAATTATATATAGAGCCATGGTACGTCCTCAAGCGGTAACAGCAAGACGACCACAATAAGCGAACCTAGCTGAAATGGTCATTAACCTATAGCACAAATTGGAAGACTAAGAGTGCGAGATGCAGAATCTCCGCGAGCAGCTTGCTTAGCAAAATCAAGAACTACCCCCCTCCACCAGCTATTCCAGCTCAACCTGCAGCATCAGCTGTGCCTGCGACACAAGCCGCCCAACCTGTGGTTCGACAAGAACCGTTGTATGAGAGATTCCGACGTATGAAACCACTAGAATTCGAAGGATCCACTGACCATTTGGAGGCTGAGGAGTGGTTAACCTCCCTTCAAATAGTCTTGAACTTTATGTACCTCACTGAACAAGAAAAAGTGTTTTGTGCTTCCTATGTCATGAAGAAAGATGCTTGTTATTGGTGGGAAACTGTACAAATAAAGAGGAATGTACTTGAGATGACATAGAATGATTGCATTCAGGAATTCAATGACAAATTCTACAATCGGATGGCTATGAAAGCACAGCAGAATGAATTCAACAACATCAAGCAAGGTTCTATGTCAGTGATTGAGGCTGTCCGCAAGTTCGATCAACTGGCACGACTTTGCCCTCACCTTGTGCTAACTGAGGATGAAAGGGTTAGGCGAATGTTGGACATGTTTCACCCTGAGATAGCAGTAGTGATTGATAGTGGCGAGAGACCGCCTACGATTGTTGCTGAATGTGTCGAAAGAGCATTACGCGTTAAGTATCGTCTTGCTCAAGCTAAGCAAGATAGGGCTAATTTCTTTGAAGAGAAGAAGAAATATAAGTTGCAATCGAAGCAGAACCAAGGAAATCAACCAAACAGCCAGGGAAACAGATCCAACCTTAATGGCAATCACTCAAATCAGAACCACAACAAGCGAAAGGGGAATTTCAATGGAAACAACAACCAGAAGAACCATCCCCAGAAGAAGAACAACACTGTTTACCCTACATGCCCCAAGTGTGGGAAGAAACATCAAGGTGAATGCAAACTCGGCTCAAATACTTGTTGTAAGGAGGGTCACTTTTCAAAGAATTGCTATACCAACAAGCAAAATCAAACTGGGCAGAATCAGCTGAAGCTACAACGGACCCAACTCCATAACATGCAAGCCAAGATCGAGAGTCTGCAGATTAACCAGGGACGTTCGGAGGCCCCGCTAGGACTGAACGCTCACATATTTTCCTACACCAAGAATGATGTTGAAGCTGGAACCTCGAATGTGGTGACAGGTCAGCTTTCTATGGCCAACCAAGATGCACATATTTTTTTTGATTCTGGAGCAACTCATTCATTTGCATCACATACGTTTGCTAGGAAACTTACTCAATTTAGGGATAGAATCAATCATATCTTTAGAACGGCCTTGCCTTCGGGACAAACCTTGTTATCAAGTTATTGGTTACGTCTTGTGCCAATAATTATTGCTGGTAGAAAAATGTTCGATAATCTAGTTATTCTATAAATATTCGACTACGACATCATCCTAGGGATGAACTTTCTAGGAAAATACAATGCGAACATTGACTGTTGGGCACGTAAAGTGACATTTAAACCTGATGGAGTAGAAGAGTTCAAATATGTCAACATTTTTGAAAATCATCCGAGGGTGATGATTTCTACCATGAAGGCGCGTAGAATGTTACACAGCGGATGCATTGAATACCTAGCCAATATCATAGATACGACAAAAGAAGAATGATCCAAACCAGAAGGTGTGGTAGTAGTCAGAAACTTTGTTGAGGTCTTCCCAGACGACTTACCTTAAATACCTCCTGATCGTGAGATCTCATTTGAAATCGAATTGATGCCCGGCACAGCACCAATATCAAAGGCTCCATATCACCTGGCCCCAGCCGAACTCAAGGAATTGCAGACAAAACTTCAGGAACTTTGGACAAAAGATTCATACGCCTGAGTTACTCACCTTGGGGTGCACTTGTCTTGTTTGTCAAGAAGAAGGACAACACGTTAAGGATGTGCATTCACTACCGTGAGCTCAACAAGGCGACCATCAAGAATAAGTATCATCTTCCAAGAATCGACGACCTCTTCAATCAGCTTAAAGGAGCATTAGTCTTTTTCAAGATCGACTTATGCTCAGGTTATCACCAATTGAAGATCAAAGAAAGTGATGTCCCAAAGTCAACATTTTTACACGCTATGGTCGTTATGAGTTTTTAGTCATGCAATTTGGATTGACGAATGCACCTGCAGCTTTCATGGATTTGATTAATCAAGCATTCAAAGAATATTTGGACAAGCTTATCATTGTGTCTATTGATGATATCTTGATCTACTCAAAGACCCGAAAGGAGCATGAAGAGCGTTTGAGGATCGTTCTCCAAACTCTAAAGAACCACCAGCTTTATGAAAAATTCTCTCTAAGTGTGAATTTTAGCTTGACAAGGTTCAATTCCTCGGACATGTGATCTCTAAGGATGGAGTATATGTCGACCCAACCAAGATCGAAGTTGTGAGCAAGTGGTCGGCACTGTAGAGTGTGACTGAAGTGTGAAGCTTTTTAGGTCTAGCCAGCTACTACAGAAGATTTGTATAGGGATTTGTGAAATTAGCCTCACCTCTTACCGCACTTACTCGGAAGGGAAAGAAGTACGAATGGACGGAGAAATGCGAGGATAATTTCTAAGAATTGAAGAAAAGACTCACTAGTGCTCCTATGCTCACGATTCCATCAGATGTGGGAGAGTTTGATATCTACAGTGATGCATCCAAGATGGGCGTAGGAGCAGTTTTGACAAGGTTCAACTCCTCGGATATGTGATCTCTAAGGACGGAGGTCGACTCATCCAAGATCGAAGCTGTGAGCAAGTGGTTGGCACTATAGAGTGTGACTGAAGTGCGAAGCTTTTTAGGTCTAATCGGCTACTACAGAAGATTTATTGAGGGATTCACGAAATTAGTCGCACCTCTTACCGCACTTACTCGGAAAGGAAAGAAGTATGAATAGATGGAGAAATACGAGGATAATTTCCAAGAATTTAAGAAAAGACTCATTAGTGCTCATATTCTTACGATTCCACAAGACGATGGAGAGTTTGATATCTACAGCGACACATCCAATATGGGCGTAGGAGCAGTTTTGATGCAGAACGGGAAAGTCATAGCTTATGCCTCACTGCAATTGAAGGAGCATGAAAAGAATTACCCGACCCATGATTTGGAACTAGCAGCTGTGGTGACACTATCTTTACGTCTTCAAATGTAGGATTTTTATGGATCATAAAAGTCTTAAGTACATCTTCACCTAGAAGGAACTCAACATGAGACAAATAAGATGGTTGGAATTGGTTAAGGATTATGATTGTGAGATTCTTTATTATCCCAGAAAGGCCAACAAAGTCGCTGATGCACTGAGTCGGAAGTCGTCTGCCACCCTTATGTCAATTCAAGCACTACCACAACCGCTTCAGGAAGATATTTTCAAGCTTGAATTGAGCTTATTATGGGAAGACTTTCCTCATTGACTCTCCAGCCTACAATTCTTGGTGAAATCAAGGAAGCTTAGGGGCTCGATCCTAGTTTGGTCAGGATAAGAAAAGAAGTCATAGAAGGGAAATAAACTAACTTTGTTGTGTTAAATGAAGGTATCCTTCATTTTAAGGGTAGGTTATGTGTGCCTAGCAATGAAGAACTCCGAAAGCAGATTCTATCTGAGGCCCACGACACTCCATACTCCATCTGTCCCGGAGCGACTAAGATGTATAAGGACTTGAAGGAGCATTTTTGGTGGAACAAGATGAAGAACGACGTGGCTGAATTCGTGAGTAAATGCCTAACCTGTCAGAAAGTTAAGACAGAGCACAAGCGACCAATTAGGAAATTGCAACCTATTAAAGTTCTAGAGTGGAAATGAGAACAAATCACTATGGATTTTGTGGTCGGATTGCCAAAAACTATTGAAGGTTATGACGCCATTTGGGTAATTTTAGACCGCTTAACTAAATCAGCACGTTTTATAGAACTTAAAGTGACTTATTCTCTGGAAAAGTTGATGGAATTGTATGTATCACATGTCGTTAAACTACATGGCATTCCTTTATCAGTCATTTCAGACCCCGATAGCCGTTTCACCTCTATTTTTTGGAAAAATGTTCAACGAGTGATGAGAACTAAGCTCAAGTTTAGCACTGTTTTTCACCCTCAGACGGATGGTCAATCCGAGCAAACCCTTCAAACCTTAGAGGATATGCTTCGTGCTTGTGTTATGGACTTTAAAGGTGCATGGAATAAGAAGCTACCGTTAATTGAATTCTCCTAAAACAAAAGTTGTCAGGCAACTATCGGGATGTCACCCTATGAAGCACTCTATGGTAGGAAGTGCCGATCATCGGTACACTGACATGAATCAGGGGAGAAGCAATTAGAAACCATATATTTCATTATCAAGACCACTGAAGCAGTCAAGAAAAAATGACAACGAATGGAAATAACTCAATGTCGATAGAAGAGTTATGCCGACAAGCGAATGAGGCCCCTTGAATTTCAAGAAAGAGACTTTGTTTTCTTGAAAGTAGCACCGATGAAATGCGTGATGCGATTCAGAAAGAAGGGCAAGTTAAGCTCGAGGTACATAAGACCCTTCGAGATCATAGAACGTGTTGGTAAGGTAGCTTATAGATTAGCATTAACGTCAGAGTTGTCAGTCGTGCACAATGTCTTTCATGTCATAATGCTGAAGAGATATGTGTCGGATCCGTCTCGTAATAGAGCATGAACCAATTCAAGTTCACGAGGACCTCACTTACGAAGAAAAGCCTATGCAAATTCTGGCTCATGAAGAGAAGACTCTCATAAATAAGATCATACCCTTTGTCAAGGTGTTACGGTTAAATCACAAGATCGAGGAAGCCACTTTGAACGTGAAGACGAAATGAGAAAAAATTATTCGTTTTTGTTCTAATTTTTTAGGACGAAAATTTTGTAAGGAGGGTAGATTGTGACGCCCTAGAAATTCATAAACTTAATTCATGAATTATTATCATGGATTTATTAATATACTTCTAATAAATTATTTTGATAAATATCAAATTTCAAGATCATAAATGATTGTATATGTATTATCAGTATGATGATGTCAATGATCTAATAATGTTGAGTTTTTTTATTTAAATGAGAAATTTTAGATACATAGAAGATAAGTTGAATGACATATAAATTTAGACAAAAATTTATTATGTCGTATTAGAGGGATAAATGGTAATTTTGGGAAAAATCTCAATTTTATTAGTAGGTCTATTTAATGATCTTAATATTTATTTTGGTCATTTCAATATTGAAGTTTTGAGAGTATGATTGGGAAAATTAATGTGTTACATAGATAGAAGATGAATAACTAGAATTTATTCTTAGAAAATCCAAATGTGGAAGAATGAACAAGATTTGTGCTTAAGTTTGAAGTCAATGGTGTAGATTTTATGTTAAAGAATCCTAGGCAAAATCAATGGTCAAGCTTTGGATGATAAGTGACCAATGAGAGCTTAAGGTATGGATTGGTGTGATAGAAGATCCAATGGATGAGAATAAGGATGACAACTTTTGATCAATGGTGAAAAAATTGGAAGAAAGAAAAATAAAATAAAAATGAGAAAAAAACCAAAGGGATTCGAATTTTGTGGTCACAAAGCAAGAAGAAATTTGAACAAATGAGGAGAAAAAAAAAAGTGGTACACGCATGCAACCTAATGTAAGAGATGGCATGGTTTGTTTTGACAATATGTCACAAAAAAGAAATAAGTGAAAGTGACCATTTGTCTTAACTTTGTTGAACAAAACTTTCAGGTCAACTCCCTTCCTTAAGTGGCGGCAATGAAGGAGAGAATCAGAGAAAAAATTTTCATTTTTACCCCTCAAAATACAGCTCCTTTAAAGTAAATGTTGACTAAAAATAAGCCCCCAACATCTCATTTTATTTTCGAAGAATTTGCCACAATGACTTAACAAGAAAGTGAAATTAGGGAAATGACTTTCCCTTTTATTTTTATTTTTTTTATTCCAAAAAATGCTGATTGTGTATTCAAAATTTTTTTTAATTAATAAAATTATTTAAAATAAAAGCTTTGAATAAAATTCTTCATCAGAAGCCAAAATAACTGAACTTCCCTTTCTTCTTCTTATTCTTCCTCGTTCCCTCCCCCAAAAAGTGTCTCCCCAAATCCGCTGCCTCCACCTCCGCCGCCGCCGCCGCCGCCCTAAACGACGCCGTCGAAGATCCGGAGACCACCATAAGCTCCGGCCGGCCCTGCGTCCCCTCCGACCACCATAAGCTCCGCCGCCACCTCCACCACGCCTTCTCATTTACCGAAAATGCCACCACAAGCTCCGGCCCGCCCTCCGTCCCCTCCGACCACCACAAGCTCCGCCGCCACCTCCACCACGCCTTCTCCTTTACCGAAAACGCCCCTACTCTTCATTACTCAGGTTTACTCATTTTTCAGTGGTCCAAAATTATTCTGGTCAGGCAAATTTGAAGGTCATCTTCACATGTATTGCCATATATTTTGTTTAATGTCCACTTCCCGGAAAATCTGAAGCTGTCTTTCATGTTTGTTTCGGTTTCGCTTTTGTTTCTGTGGCTAATTCTAATTTATTTTCTTGTATGTTATGTTTGTAAGTTGGTATGTGTCATATTTTGGTTATTATCTCTTTTCTAAACATTTGAAACAGCTTTCAACCACTTAGTTCAAGATCCCGTTCATCAAAAAAGTCTACTTGGTTTTGTTTTTATATGAATGATGCTCTTAATACTGGTTCATGGATTCTTAATAGGACCGTGTTAATACGGGTTAGACGGAATCTAAATACACTTGGATGGTATGCCTCTTGGTTGCAGCGAGTTTACTTTTTGACATTTGCTTATAGGGGAGAGAGAACTTTAACTCAAGGAGGCTGCTATTGCACACCTAACCTGTACTCAACGACCCAATAATGCAGAAATATTTTTATCTTTAAGCTTTCTTTTCAAAAGAAAAATAATTTCGAGTTTGTGGGGTATTTTTTTTTTTTCCTCAGGATTCTTGCTCATTCGAAGAGCCACAGCGAGACTTCTAAACGCCAACCTCCCACCGTTCTCCCCCATTTCCAACTTTCCAAGCCCTTACAAGACGAATGAATAAGAGATGGTGGCGAATATGGACATGACAGGGTAGTTGCTATGCAAGCCGATGCCAATATTGAAAATGTAAAAAACCACGAGGGAGGCCGGAGAGGCAGCGGAAAAAAGCGGCAGTTTTACTATCACCTTATGTGGTACAGTTGCCAAAAAAGATTCAGCACTCGAGGTCTGATGCTGAAAAAAAGTTACAAGATGCTTCTAAACCCACAAAAACACTATAAGTAATCAAGAATTTTAGTATTATCAGTACTTTGAGTTACAATATGGTTATATATGCATATGTAAAGACAATATTGGATTCTTATTTTGGTTTTTAACGCCTTAATGTTAACTGTCGTTATTTTGTTTATGAAAATCACACTTTAAGCACTCGATTGTTCCTTTTAAATCTTGACTTTTGCTTTCTTTTTTTTTAATTTTTTTTTACGCCTACAATTTTTTTTTTTTTAACCGAAAGCAAAAATTACCATATCAAAGTCTATCTTCGGTCGTTCCTTGTAAACATTGACGTTAGCTTTTTTTTTTTTTTCCTTAAAGGATAAACAGAAATTTCCATATGAGAGTCTTTGTCCATGCATGATTTGTGTGGAAATCCTTGGAACGACCAAAAGAAATCCTTCCAAACCGTAACTTTTTTATTTTTTTATTTTTTTCATTAAGCGAAAAGCAAAAATAACTGTACCATTACCTTATGTCATGAATTATTTGCCTCAAAACACTTGGAACGACCACAAAAGTGAAGGAACAACCACTAAAATTTCCGGAACGAGGGTCGTTCCTTCCAAACCGTGATTTTTTTTTTATTTTTTTCCCTTAAGCGAAAAGCAAAAATAACCGTAGCATCACCATATGTCATGTATTATTTGCCTCAAAACACTTGGAACGACCACAAAAGTGGATGAACGACCACAAAAGTGGATGAACGACCACTAAAATTTTCAGAACGACCATACAGTCGTTCCTTACAAACCGTGACTTTTTTTTATTTTTTTCCCTTAAGCGAAAAGCAAAAATAATCATTCTATCACCTTATGTCATGGATGATTTACCTCAAAACCCACGGAACGACCACAAAAGTGAAGGAGCGATCACTAAATTTTCAGGAACGACTGTACCTTCCAAACCGTTACTTTTTTTAAAAAAAAATTTTCCCTTAAGCGAAAAGCAAAAATAACCATTCTATAACCTTATGTCATGTATGATTTACCTTAAAAGTGAATGAGCGACTACAAAAGTGAAGGAGCGACCACTAAAATTTTCGGAACGACTCCTTCCAAACGGTGACTTCATTTTTTTCCCTTAAACGAAAAGCAAAATTAACTAGAGTAGTGACTTTTGTCATGTATGATTTGCCTCAAAAGTGAAGGAGCAACCACAAAAGTGATGGAGCGATTACTAAAATTTGCGGAACGACCATACGGTCGTTCCTTCCAAATATTGACTTTTTTTTTTCCCTTAAACGAAAAGCAAAATTAACCAAATTAGTGACTTTTGTCATGTCTGATTTGCCTAAAAAAAAAACCAAATTAATGACTCCCTCACACACACTTAATGACTAGCATTCATAAAACAATATGTCCATGGTCAGTGACTAATTGACTTTTTTTTTTATTTTTTCCCTTAAGCGAAAAGCAAAAATAACGTTACTATCACTTTATGTCATGTATGATTTGCCTCAAAAGTGAAGGAGCGACCACTAAAATTTTCGGAACGACCATACGGTTGTTCCTTCCAAACATTGACTTTTTTTTTTATTTTTTTCCCTTAAGCGAAAAGCAAAAATAACCATATCATCACCTTATGTCATGTATTATTTGCCTCAAAACCCATGGAACGACCACAAAAGTTAAGGAACGACCACTAAACTTTCCGAAATGACCATACGGTCGTTCCTTCCAAAGCGTGACTTTTTTTTATTTTTTTCCCTTAAGCGAAAAGCAAAAATAACCATATCATCACCTTATGTCATGTATTATTTGCCTCAAAACCCATGGAACGACCACAAAAGTTAAGGAACAACCACTAAATTTTCCGGATTCCTTTCAAAGCGTGACTTTTTTTAATTTTTTTCCCTTAAGCGAAAAGCAAAAATAACTAGAGCAGTGACTTTTGTCATGTATGATTTGCCTCAAAAGTGAAGGAGCGACCACTAAAATTTTCGGAACGACCGTATGATCGTTCCTTTCAAACCGTGACTTCATTTTTTTCCCTTAAACGAAAAGCAAAATTAACTAGAGTAGTGACTTTTGTCATGTATGATTTGCCTCAAAAGTGAAGGAGCGACCACTAAAATTTTCGAAACGACCATACGGTCGTTCCGTCTAAACATTGACTTTTTTAATTTTTTCCCTTAAACGAAAAGCAAAATTAACCAAATAAGTTACTTTTGTCATGTATGATTAGCCTAATAAGCAAAAACAAAATAAAAGTAAAATAAATAAAATAAAATACCAAAAACCAAATTAATGACTCTCTCACACACACTTAATGATTAGCATTCATAAAACAACATGTCCATGGTCAGTGACTTATTGACTTTTTTTATTTTTCCCCTTAAGCGAAAAGCAAAAATAACCTTACTATCACCTTATGTTATGTATGATTTGCCTCAAAAGTGCAGGAGCGACCACTAAAATTTCCGGAACGACCATACGGTCGTTCCTTCCAAACCGTGACTTCAATTTTTTTCCTTAAACGAAAAGCAAATTTAACTAGATTAGTGACTTTTGTCATGTATGATTTGCCTCAAAAGTGAAGGAGCGACCACTAAAATTTTCGGAATGACCATACGGTCATTCCGTCTAAACTTTGACTTTTTTTTTTTTTTTCCCTTAAACGAAACGCAAAATTAACTAGAGTAGTGACTTTTGTCATGTATGATTTGCCTCAAAAGTGGAGGAGCAACCACAAAAGTGAAGGAGCGACCATTAAAATTTTCGGAACGACAATATGGTCGTTCGGTCTAAACTTTGACTTTTTTTTTATTTTTTCCCTTAAACGAAAAGTAAAATTAACTAGACTATCACCTTTTGTCATGTATGATTTGCCTCAAAAGTGAAGGAGCGACCACTAAAATTTCCGGAACGACCATACGGTCGTTCCATCTAAACTTTGACTTTTTTTTTATTTTTTCCCTTAAATGAAACGCAAAAATAACCATATGCGATCTTTGTTCTACATAATTAATTGTGTAAGTAAGATTATTATGTTGAGTAACTACATAATTATAATATATTATTTATTATAGATTAGTTAATCATTAATCATTGATATAATTATTAATATAACTATGGATGATTAATTAGAGATTAATCAAATAATAATTATTAGAATAATCTAATTATTAATATGAGAATTAATATTTGATGATTATTATATGAGAAAGAATATTTAAGTAACATAATTAAATTTTCACAATATAATTATTAATTAGTCAATTAAAATTATGTAATTAATTATAATTACTCAATTAAATAAAGTAATAATTAACTACTACCTAATTAATTAGTTAATTAATTGATTGATTGATTGATTAATCAATTTAATTAAATAAAATTGAAGTAAGTAAAGTTAAATTAACTAGATAATAATTAGTAGAAATTTATTTAACACTTAATTATTAATTTGAATTAATTATTAAGGTTAATTATGATATAAGTAAATTAAGTTCACTTTAATTTATAAAATAAGTAAATAAATAAACAAAGTAATATAACTATGATTCTATCTAATAATAAGATATTGTTAAATCAGAACAATTTCTCAAATCTGCGTATTATGAGGTACAACTCCGGAAGTTTAAGCATATAAGACAAGTAAGTACAAATCTCACTTACAGCATGGAACAAAATATTTTTCTTTGTTGATGCTCTACGTTTGCTATGACTTGCCTTAATGATGTGATGGGTATATGAGTTACATGTATTGTTTTGATTAAGCATTTGACGTGCATAATTTTTTTTACACTAATTGATCGACATGCCTCACATGTATCTATACCGTAATGATAGATGCATAGTGATATGTGAATTTTCACATTGTCACAATTAACAAGAATAAGACTAATGATAGATAGAAATAAGTGTCGTACCAACCTCCAATTAGTGAGCGGACATAATAAAAATGAAAGTTATAAGTTAGACCTTGAAGGTGGTTGGATGGTCGCTCCCCTAACTCCTCATTAGTTGCGCGCATATGGGTACGACATAGGGGCCCTTAAGTAGACAAAACATGTATATAAAGCATAATTGAACATACATAAATCACATACATTTTTTAACATTCATGTTGTTACGCGTGATAATATGATTTTATGAAATTGTTTTGTGAGATATTGTTTGTACTTGCTGAGCGAAAGCTCATACGTGTGTGTTCATGCTGTAAGTAACGTGGGTAGACAATCCGCCACTTAGATATTTTCTAGACCGACGAAGTTGTGCGGAGGCGATGAAGGAAAGGAGTGGGATACCACCACGAACTTAATTTTCGCATTTAGATTTCTTAAATTATTTTGTATCGACTATAGTTATAACTATGTTTTTAAATATTTTGGTACTACTAAAGTAGTAGAAGTATTTTACGAGAAAAAGACTTTAGAGTCTTTCCTTTTAACTCATATGACATTATAGTTTTTTTCTAATATTATTTAAGTATGAATTTGAATAGGATATTTATGGTTTAGAAATTTCAATTTCCTTAGTTAAAATTTTAGTTTATTAAATTCTTTAAGTACAAATATAATTTGTTTGTATAAAAAAACTGTATTTTTGAACCTAACATAAATAAGTGTTAAGACTAAATGAATTAAAAATAATTAAGTTAGTTAACAGTCTGAAAAGTCGGGTCATTACAGCTGTCGACGGCCGAAAGGGGTTTCCAAGCTTGGGTTGGCTAGGTTGGGTGGGGGGGGGGGCGATTCATCATTAACCGACGGGGTCAAATTAGCGTCGACGGGGAGGTTTTGCAGCTTTGAGTTCGGTTGGGGGAGGGGGGGGGGGTTGGTCGTTGATCGAAACCTCAGTTCAGAGGGCTTTCGTTGTCGGCGACCGGAGGCGTTTCCAAGCTATTCGCGTCGGGGGGGGGGGGGGTGCGATTGGCCGTTGATCGGAACCTGGGTTCGGGGGGCTTTCGCTGTAGGCGGCCGGAGGGGTTTCCAAGCTTGGGGTTCGCAGCGCGGGGCGGGGGGAGGAGGGGAAGGTAGGTTTCGCAAAATTAAACGACGGGGAGGTTTCGCAGCTTTGGTTTCCGGGGAGGGGGGGGGGGGATTTGCACCGTCGACAGGTGGATGGGGGGGGGGGGGGCTGGGGATTCACCATCGACCGTTGTGGGGGCGGGGGTCAGTTTTCCAGCATGGGGTGGTTTTCCGATTTAGAGTTGGTTTTTTTTCTTTTACATTTCTTTTTTCTTTACTTTGAATTTTTGTTTTTTAATTTCTTAGACTATATACTATGTGCTAAGGTGTATTATAAGTATCATGTACAAATAACATCTTAGCCGTTGAAACATATCTAGCAGTATATTAAATTAGCTCTATCAATAGGGTATATAAAAATGGCTCTACCGTAGTCTTTCCCTAAAATGAAATGTCTTAAAAGCATAAAACAAAAACCTAGAAAAGAAAAAAAAAATGAAACAAAAAAAGAAACAACAAATAAGAAACTGTTAAGATTTGCTTAATTTAAAACCCTTCTCCTTACAAGTCCTAAATATATAATTAGCTTTTTCTTTTCTTTTTTTCCTCTCATTTTGGGATCTTTATTCAATTTTCTTCTCAAAATATCCATCTTTTCTAGTTTTTCCCAAGAAAGCGAGGTGACAATTTTCATGTCTTTCTAAACAAGTTTATGATTGTTAAGTACACAATCCACTTGAGAGTTTCAATACTTCGAAAAGTCTTTGTCCACTATATCTTTGGCTTAAGTGTTCTCGAGCTCCCTCAACAAATTGTCACTTTTCATTTTTTTTCCCTCGTTTTTTGGTTAGTCACTAGAGTAAACCTTTATCATCTATTATTTGATCAACCCAATTTTTAGTAGTAACCATGCTCATCTCCTTACAAGTATTTATAAATAAATAAATAAAAAAGAAAGAGAAAAAATTACTCAAATACTCCCTTTTGACCAACATGATACAGAACTTTAATTTATTTTAGTTTAATTTTGTATCATATTAGTATAGTGTTTATGCTTTGTGTCATCCCCAAAGAAAAAAATGAGACTCAAAGAGAAGTTCAATAGACAATGTGCCTAACCATGAGTGACCATAGACGGAGAAGGAACGTCTTGCAAGGTTTCATGACTAATATCTGCTGATCTCATATCATTTTTATGCATAGAGTGTCTAGATTATGAGTCAACTCTATTGGCTAATAATAGCAGAATAAACTAAATAATCAAACCAACCAAATATTTCATTAAAACACAAAGTCTCGCCTATTATTTTAATGGTTATTAAAGTATCCTTTATTTTTCAAATTTCTTATAAAATTACTACATTATTTTCAAAATAAGTTGTTCACATATTTTTTAGAACTCTTCTTGCAAATTTTTTTCTTAAGAAGAACGATTTTTTGTTTAGTGAAAATTACGGTAAGGAAGAAAAAAAAAACTGTTCCTTTTTTTTTTTTTAATAGATTAGAGAATAATCGCTTTAACAATTAAAAAAGTGAATATTTTTTATTTCTCAATAACTCCCTTCTTAATAGTAATTCTAATTAATAAGTTTAATTTTTTCTTAAGCAAATATCAACCAGTTTCACAAATTTTAAAAATATCAATTTCCGAAACTACACAACCTAATTTCACACAAAATATAATTCCAAACACAACCTAATTTCCAAACATGAATTCATTTATACCCAAAATTGACTTATTTGGACGATACTGAATTATTTGTTTTTCTAATTTCAAAACCTAGTTCAACTAAATTTCAAAAATTATATTATATCAAATGAAATACTAAACCCTATAACTAAATTCATGCTTTCTAGAGTCCTACACGTCGAGATCTTGAATGATGGCTGTGTTTCGCAAGAAGGATGACAAGATCAATTAGCTTCACGACAAGATTTTACAAAGAGAAGCAAAAAGGAGCAATGAATCGTTGGGTTTTGAGGCAACGGTAGCATGATGGGTTTCCCGACATGGACGGAGTTCACGAAATAGGGCAATTAGGTTTTGCAACAAGTGCCGGGAAAGGCGAAATGGGGCAGCTCACTCGTTTTCGCAATGAAGAACAGCAGTGGGCCATGCTGCCAAGGATGGTGAGTGTAAGCCCCAAGAAATTTGTTATTCTAACTCTCGGCTGGACCGAGATGAGACTATAAATTTCATACTTAGTGCCTATCATAACATTTTTGTGTAATAAACAATGTATCATCAAGTTAATAGATGATTGATGTTTTGATTGTGTGATGCTTTATATGCTTTGCGTTTATTAAGTCTTACATGATCCATCAAGACTTTTAACTTGCATGATCACGATGCTTAGTTAGGGTTTCCTAATTTTAGACAGTATTGGGAACTTTAGAGAGGTTTATAAATCTTTATAACTATCAATGTAGTGATTTAAGTAATGACAATTAATCCATATAGGCATAAGATTTAATTAAGACTATAATACGTCAAAATAAGACTATATAAATTAAATCATGCCATAAGATTGTCAATTAATGGTAGCTTAGGTGGAACATGAATGGTTAGGAGTAGTTAGGAACGAAGCCAATGGTGGGAAGTAAATCGATCTAGAGAATCAAGGGTTGGGATTAAAAGGAAAATCGAGGACTATAAACGTCACAAGGTACGAATTGTGTTGACATGGACTAAATCAATGGTTTAGATCTAATGAAATGGTATCAATGGCTCAAAAATTAGGAAGACAAAACTAAGGGAAAACACAAGCATGGGCAGGGATGAAGGTATGTAAAGCCTGCCTTGTTTTTCTTCTTATTTACCTATGTATAGATATGAATATATATATATACACACACACACACACACACACACACAGAACATTACTAAAAGCCCCCTAAAAATGGAAAAAAAAAATCCATATCCTTCTGAATTTATCTATGTAATTATTAGCCCCACTAATAAAATTTTCGGCTTCGTCAATGAGCATGGGGTGGTTTTCTGGAGTTTTAGGAGCGAGAATTTTAAAATTTCATTCAAGAAGAAATGTTGAACAAGCATGGATTAGGTTGTAAGTTGCAAGGAAAGGTTACAAAAATACTCCTAGAATCATATTATAGAAGCAAAAGCAAGAAACCCTAGCTAGCCTTTCACCAAAGCACTTATTGTTTTCCATTCTTCCCCTAAAAAACGTGGATGCATACTCTTCCTCTCTCTTAATTTTTCTCACACTCTTCGACATAGAACACTACCCAACCTAGTTCTTAAGGTTTCCACCAAGGAAAAGGTTTCATGGAGCTAGACTAGACTCCACCAAAGAGTTATAGCTATTCTCTCCACCTTAAGTTTTAGTAGGAGTTTTCAAGGGGACAAAAATTTATTTTTTAAGAAACCTAGAGTATGAAAATGGTTATGGTATGATAATAAGAACTTAACATTAAAAAAAAAATATTGTAAGCTATGTCATGATTCTAGGTTTAATGCACTGTACATTGAGCTTTTGTTTGGTTTGAAATGAGATTGTATGGTTGTTACTTAGAGCATTTGAGGCCCTACAATCCATGGCTTTAGAAGTTTTTCTTCCTCCACATTATTTTTTATGAATTAATTATGAGTAATGTCTTAGGTTTATTATTATTTATTTTAAGAGAGAGAAAGAGGAAAATAGAATTGTTTTTCAAATATTTATGATAAATAACATATTTTAAAATGATTGGGATAAATAGCATATTCATGATAAATAATGTATTTACGAAGCATATTCACAACAAAAATTAACTTAAAAATATTCTTGTAAAAAAAATGTTTGTAATAAATATCATATTTATAATAAATAATCTATTAATGATGTAAAGTTATAATAAAATTACTTTAAAAATTCTCGTAAATAAATAATTTTCTATAAATATGTTATATACCTCAAGCATCTTTAAAAAAATTATTTACTTTAAATATTTTTTTAAAAATGGTCTATTATTTGCTATATTTTCTCAAAAAAAAAAAAAAATACTAGCTCTTGTAGGTTTATCATTTTCATGTCCAATTATGAATAAAAAACTCTACAAACTCTATAATTCTACTCTCTACATTGGTCGACATATCTCTGGACGACATGAATTCTAATCTCTACATTGGTCAATATTTCTCTACTTAAGGACGACATGAAAAATAATTGTCCAAGACCCACTATATTAATTAAGCTTTGACCTTGGATAGGGCCACCATAGCCTATCAAAAAGCACTTGCTTTTTTTTTTTTTTTTTTTTTTAAAGAATGGCCCCTAAATTATATATCTTGTTTCTGAATATTTTTATTTTACACATCACGTCACATTTACTTGAACTTTTCTTACTGTTTAGCTAATAATCCCATTGTCAATATTATGTCCAAAAAAAATATAGAAATTAAACCCGTTCTGATCGTATGAGCTCATAATTTATAGATAAAGTTGTTGTTATATATATTTTGGGTGGAAATTTATATCATTGCAGATATATTAGAGGTGCATTTTTCTTTTAAATAAACACTTATTTATGATTTTAACCTTAAGTAAACCATACATAATCTAAACATTTTCAATTTTCGTTAAGTTATTACGGAATACAAATATAAGGACCATTTGCATAACAATAGAAAAATTCGAGGTAATATAATATGAAAAATTAACAATTAAGTATTAATATTAGAAATTCAAAGCTTATTTATGAAAATAATCCAAAGCGCGTACAATCATGATGATGAGCTGAAAATGAGCTTAAGATTCCTTCTCAAAGATATTTTTACCGAACAAAGTTATTTTGGCCGTAAATACTCCAAATATTCTCTAGGTGTCAACATTTCTTATAGACCTATAAAATTCATCCATTACATTTCTTATAGACATTTAAAATTCCTCCATTTCATAATTTCCTATATATACACACACACACACATATGTTATTAGACCTTCATCTATATCTCCACTGCAATTCTAAGAAAGAAGAATAGACAAATGCTTCGTCTTCAACTAGCAAATATTATTTATAAAAAAAAAAAAAAACGATGATGTGGAATTTCTTTGCCATATGGTGCGATTATATTCGTCCATGTGGGTCGTGAGAAAAATGAAGGTTTGGCTAAGTAGCAGCCAGCACTTGAGAATATAAAGGTCTCTCTTACTCTCACAGGCAACTGACGCTTTCATTTTATTGTATTATTTAATATATATTTGGGGCTGGTTGTTGTTGGTTGGCTTCAAATCAAATAATATAATATGACAAAACATTTGAGCTATATGTATATGTATATTTATTGCAACGTAACCTTCCTAGTGTAAACCTACCCAACTTCTTTTGCCTCTCCAAGAAAAAAAAATGTTTCCCTGCTTTTTGACCCTTTGATAAGCTATTTCATATATGTATGGGATGGCGTACCATTCAGCATCCTTACAGAATATCATTTATAACTTAATTTCTGAGATATTATAACAATTACGTACGTGACTATAATATAATTTTTTTTAGTGATACTTATCATTTACACTAATATCTAAATAATATCATGTAACAAATTTATAAATTAGTTTTTTTTAAGTTTTTAAATAAAAAATTACAACCGTGAAATGTAGCTACACATTAGATACAAGATCTTATATATGTATATATATGTGTGTGAGTGTGTGTGTGCCAGAATGCAGGACAAGCAGTCTTGGAATGGATAAAGATAAAGAGAAGGATGATTAGGACAGAACCGTTTAAAAAATAACAAGAAGTCAAGACTAGGTAGAAGTTGTGGATATATATTAATCAGTACTTAAATCCTTTTAATAATTATTCAAAAAGCATAATAATTCATACAAGTTCCTCTTCCATCATTGATGACATCTGTATGATTCTTTTTCCATTGGAGATGCTCATCATCAAACAATTTGACTTCTAGCTACATATTATATTAATTAGGGTAAAAAGGAAATTTAATTCAATTTACATGTTTATCAAAGTAGCTCTTGATCACAACTCGCTTCCACATTCAGCCCTTCATGTCCTCAGTTTCCATGTAGGCAAAACAACAACAACAATAGTAAAAACAACCATGCCACCAAAAAAAAAAAAAAAAAAAAAAAGACACACACACACACTATACTAAACTAATAAATTAAAATTTTTTTAATAAATACATAAAGAAAAGAGTAGGATTTCTCCAAAACAAAGAGAATCTCAGGTAGTTAGTTGCTTCTGATCATTAGTGAAGTAATGATAAAAGCATGGTAAATTGGACTTCAAAGAGTGATTGGCATTCGAAGAGACACAAGGTTGGTTTCGACTATGCACAGTAGGACCCATTTTTGTTGGACGCGCCCTTTATCTATTTGGTTCAAGAGATCAAATCATGTTTATCAACTCAAATTGTGGGTATTTTTAATTAAGGGACAATGGTTAGAGTTAGAATTTATAAGTTGTAATTGAAATGTGTGTTTGATTGAATCTAAATTGGAAATGAATGGTGATAATAGAGAATTCTATAAAAATTTGAATGTGTTCAAAAAAAAAAAAAACAATGATCATTTAGACATAAAAATCATCTCATTTCGACTTAAAATAAGAAAGTTATAGACTTTTGAAGTTTAAATTTCATGAAGAGTTAAGAGAGAGAAAAAAAAGAGATGTAAATTTGAGAGTTTTAAAGTTGAATATAAAAAATTTCTTTGGAACAGGCATTTTAAATGGGCTCACATTTCATGTCTTTGTATGTTACCAATTCTTAAAAATAAAAAAATAAAAAAAAAAGTTTAAAAACTTGGTCTTTCTAATGATTGCAGGGTTAACCTCATAATAATTTTTTTTTTCTTTTTGGAATAAATGCTCATGATATGCGACATTGAGATGAACAATTTTATTTGTCCCCAAATCTCATTTTAATGTGTCAGAATTTTATAGATTAAAATACATTTTTGAAATATTTCTTCTTTTTCTTTTCCTTTTGAAAATGGCACCTAGCAAATCTTAGGGGTCCTTTGGAGTTTTGGAGATATTTTTTCTTAATATGTATGTTTGGTTAAAAAAATAAAGTGAAAAAATGTAAAATCTTAAAATATATTCGAGAAAAAAAATATCGATATGGATCTTGTTTTATTTATCTCGAAATTCTACGTAATTTTTGTTAAAAGGTAATTTCATTTCGATTTGAAAAAGTTTAAATTTACTGTAAAGAATTGCATACATAAATAGTAAAAAGTAGTTTAGAATTGAAGGGGAAAAAAAAAAAAAAAACCTCTAAAGGAGCCCTTAATAAAAGAATAAGACCTTTTCTGTTCATTTTCCGGCTTTCGGCCCCCAAAGATGTTGATATGTTTGTCTGCCATCTCTATTCATTCATTAGGACAAATGGACACTACGCGCCTTTGAAAAAAACAAAAAAAAAAGTACAGAATACATGAATACGCGGACAGAGCCGACGAAGGGTGTGGTTTGGTTTGGTTTGATTTGGTTTTTGTTGACAGAGAATAGAAAAAGGGTCAAAAGGGTATGAATGAAAGGAAAAATTTAAAGAAAGGGATGAACTATGAAAACCTTTGACTTTGTCAATTGTTCTATTTTAGTGCTATGATTCCATATGCTTTTGGGTAAAGAGCAGCCCCCACCAACAGTATGTTTTATGTATGTCCAACGTCACTCACCCGTCATTCTCGCTTTGACACTATGTTTACAATAGGATAGAAATGAGAAAGGAAGCTAACGAAGGGATGGATAACTGAATTGAATAATGAAATGTAACTTGCTTCTTAAAGAAAACTAAGGGATAGAAAAATAAAAATAATAAAACTCATTGATTTTATTCTTTTTAAAATTGTATGGAAAATCTAAATTCATCCAATAATGATCAAGAATTGCTTTTTTTTTTTTTTTTGTGGTTATTGTTTTTAAAGTGAAATTGTAAAATTTACTGAATAACATAGTAATTTTACAAATTTCTTATTTTTCCTTTTTTTTTTTTTCCTTATCTATCAAACAACCTAAAAAAATTAATTTCTTTTTTAATGCTTTAATTTTTTTTTATAAATATTTTCTATCTTTGTATGATTTTTTTTGTTTTTCTCAATTCTATTTTCCTTGTTTCCTGCCAATCTTGTGTGCAAAGTTTTGAATGGTTCCAACTCTTTCCAATACAAGTGGCTTTCCTATTTTTACCTAGCAATGAATTAATTAAATATAAAGTAGCTTTCAATAATATAATATTTTGAAAGAAGCTTACCATTTTTATTTTTTTTTGAGTAAATTGCTTATTTAATCCCTAAACTTTTAAGTTTGTGTAACTTTGATCCCTAATCTTTTTTTTTTTAGGTGAAATGCCCCTAAACTATTAAAATATTGATATAATAGTCATTTCCGTTAATTTGTTAACGGAAACCGTTAAAAATTTGGTCTAAAAAGTCATGCTAACTAAATAATTCTGTCTAAAAATAAACAAAAAGGACTATTATAACAATATTTTTAATAATATATGGTCATTATAGCTATAAAAAAAAAAAAAAAAAAAACAGGGACCAAAGTTGTACAAATTTAAAAGTTTAGAAACCAACACATCAATTTACCCTTTTATTTTTAATTAATTTATTTAAAATAAAAACTTATTGTAGGATTTAAAACTGTACTTTTATTCTACCCTTAGATATTGTTGGTTAGATCATCTTTAACTGCTTGATGTAGATCTGGAAGCATTAATTCTGCATGTACATTGTATATATACATAACTCATAAGAGCAATGTTGTTCGACTCCAAGCTGATTATGCATGAGAGCAGGGGCGGATTTAGGGGGTGTATAGCCCCACCGAAAGTTTTTGTTATTTTATTTTTACCCCAAAATTTTGATAATTTTTACAATTTATCTCAATTGAAATTTAAAAATTCTCATATAATCACACTAAAATCAATTTTATAAAAAAAAAATTTACACTTTTATTACTTTATCTCTACTAAAATTAAAAATTCTCATATAACCCCCTCTAAAATTAATTTTATTTTTAAAACAAAAAATTTGGTGTACGCCCCCACTGCCCCCACTGAAGTATATTTATAGCTCCACCCCGCATGAGAGCATGGCTTCAAAACCTAACAAGAAGGATAAAAGAAATGTTCGCAATAAAGTTTTCATAATGCTCATATACTTAAAATTCAGCTGTGATTTGGATTATAGGTTCCAAAAGTAAAGTTCAACAACAAATATAAAATTTTGTGAATAAAAAATAGTGTGGAAAACTTTTCAAATAAGGTTGAAAAACAGTCTCAAAATGTTAATAAAAACAAGCTATTAGTGGTTGGATGAGGGTTAAAACAACTTTAGACCATTGAAAATTTTGCATCTTTCTATGAGCTGGCACCTAACAAAAAAAAAACAATTTTATTTTCAATAGTGTAAATTGTAAATTGTTTACACGCCCAAAAATAATGGTTGTATTGTAGTTTTATTCCAAATAGGCATACTAATTTGGATTGCTGCACAATCAAATACTTTTACAAGTCCATCCTAACTAATTTCTTGTCCTAATTGAATTTTGGAAAAGAATATGTTTTTTTTTTTTTATACTAAAGGAAAACAATATGGTTTTTTAAAAAAAGAAACTCCTAATAATCTTTTTGAAAAAAAATGTGGGTAAATGGTCTAAATCACTAAGTTTCTTAAAATTAAGAAAATAATTGTTTTTCATTAAAAATAATTATTTTTTAAATAATTAATCAGTAATTTACTGACTAAATATAATTAATTAATAATTGATCAATATTAATATATATTTTTATTATTTGACGTGATTAAAAAAAAAGATTATTTACTTTGGTTTGCAAATGAACGGTCATGATTGGCCGGTGAAAGTGGAGAGACTTTTGTGGATTCTGTTGATGAATTCGTACTTTTATTTTATTCATCAAATTCATATTCATATTCACATTCATTCATTTGGCTCAAAGACTAAAGCATCATTAGTCAGACGAGTTGGTATAAACATGCAGACCAAAGGACAATGGAACACGCAATAAAAAGGGTTAAAGTTAAGCAAAGTTTTCTTTCTAGAGAGAGAAGAAAGAAAGAGCTGTGATTTAACCGAGAAGTTTCTTTGAAGCCAAACATAAGGTGAGTTTTCTTTCTAAGATTCCAGAAGGAATGATTTTTTATTTTATTTTTATTTTATTTTATTTATATAGCATTTTAGAACTAGAACACATTGAAAAAAGTCATGAAAAATTGATCAGTTCAGATTCTTTCAAATTGGTAGCTCAAAATCGTCTCAACGCACCATTTAATTTAATTTATAGTTTAACTCCTTATCTGGGTCCTGGGTTTTTTCCTATTTAATTTATTTCTTGGTTTGGAATTTTCTTGCCAAGTTTGTTATCTTGTCTCCGCTTTCTTTTCTTTTTTTTTTTTTTTTTTTCTTGTGGTTTGATAAGTACTTTCCTTGCTTTTTCAACTTACCTAACCTCACAATCTTTCAATAAATTAACTCAAAGCAATTTTTAAAACTAAAAAAATAAGCAACTAGGAGGCCTTCTTTTTTGTCTTTTGGCTCTGTCTTTCTTGTATTTACTTAAATTATTTGGAGGTCAAATCCTAAGCTTTCTTCTTCTTCTTCTTCTTCTTCTTCTTCTTAAAAACACAACCTTTGTTTTTTATCTTCATCTGGGTATTGACTGAATTGCAGGACATAACTAGGTGAAGTTTTTCCTATTTGCACACCAGGTGAATACTTGTTTTCTTTCCTTTGAATTCCTTAGATTTCTCCGGTGGTTAATTTAATTTTACCTTCAAATTATAACTTCTCCATATATTTGTATTGTTTGGTTACCGAGTTTAGTCCTGGATTTCTCTTGTACAAGATGACTCTCTTACTGAATTTGATTGCCTTTTTTTTTTTTTTTTTTCATTTTTGATCAAATCAAAGAGGTTTATATAGAAAAGTTCACTTCTTTTTTGGACTATTCCTTAGATAATCTCCACCCAACAGGATGTTATATTTTAAACCTGTTAATGAAGTCAAAATGGTTGTCTTGAAATAAGTTTGGTCTCTTATGTCGATTAACTTGCTCTTGATCTGTATTACTCTTGCATAATCTGTTCGGAACTGATTTTGACGGAATATATTTCGTCCAATCTTGTTGAGGTTTCACTTCCTTTCACTTTTCCGCACTTTTGTTGATGATATCAAGGTGCAAAGAGAAAGAGCAAAAGGTTCTTTATGTTTGGTAGGAATGAGGGAATTTAGGAAGGAAGAAGTGGTAGAACACCCAGGTGAGGGAAACGAGGAAAGAGGGAAAGATCATTTCTCTTATGTTCTTCGTTATGAAATCCCTCCAGTAATCGTTTCAGTCTAGGAGAGATCAAATTTGAGGTGTCTTGAAGAATCAAGAGTCATTTCTCTAATCCCTTCCTTTTTTTCTCGCATATCAAATAACTATGAATGTCAAAATCCTTCCACTAATCCCTCCTCCCCTCTCCTTTCTTCCACTTTTCTCTCCTACCAAACACACTCTAGTCTTTGTAATTGAATAAAGGCAGAGTATTTATCTGTTATACTGACAATTTGAAGCTGGTAAATTCCCTGCAATTCCTAGACTATATCCTTGTATTTTTGTGAATATAAGTTCGTAATCTGTTGCCATAAACATCACTTTCAAATTTCATAGCGACTTAACAATTAGATCGAAAACAAAATTCAAAGTTCGTAAGTAGAAAGAAAATATGTGATACGGTTTCTTTTAGTGCGGTCTCTCGTCTGAAAATTGAACTTGGTAAGCAACTCAAGGACTTTACAAAGTCCACCTGTTGAAAGTGAAATCTTAAATTAGTTGGTTTTGAAAAAGTAATCTTAGGTGGTGCAACCGCAAAAGGACCTTTTCTTCTGTAACCATGCTTCTACACTCATAATTTGACAATACTACTTCAAAGGAATACTTGCATTTTCAGTACATATATAATCACATATATATATTTTAATATGTGATATATCACCTATGCATCATAGTGCCCATGAAATCTAGTTTGTTTCTGAATGGTATTATTATTAACCGATGTTTATTGATTTAACTGAACTCTCTCTCTCTCCACATCCTCATATCGAGTTTTCATATTAATACTTTAATTCTTCTGTGAACAGCTGAACTATTTTCATCCCAACAGTGGAAAGCGGAAAGAGTTCTTTGGTGAGTTTCATTCTTCCAAGATTTCTTCTGGTTATTTCTGGTTCCCAGTGACAGCAAAAATGGTTATTTCCTTTCTAATACATATGACAGTTTGTGATACAGAACTGAAATTCTATGGTCAAACTCATCGTCCTCGAGATCTGAATTGAAAACATAAACAATGTCTTTAGCCAGGCCTGCAGAACTATCTGCTGCTTCATACGGAAACCCTAAGCTTTACTCGTTAAAGGGAAGCAATGAGAGCCCAGGCTTCTCAACCCAAACATTTGGATCCGACAAGCCTAAGACCTTGTATGTAAGTGATTCTTACAGCACCGAAAGTTATGAGAAGTACTTCCTTGACTCCCCAAATGATTCTGGCATCTCCGGAAATTCATATAACCCTCAGGATTCCTCACCTTGCAATTTCCGAGCTGGATCAATTTCCACCTTGGCAACTCAGAACCCTTGTACCACGTCTTTCACGACCACGAGGTATCACGATGCCTATCTGTCCAATTTTGCGTCGGATTACTTGGAAATTCAAAGTCCTGATCTAGGAGATATTGATGAAAACACAATGAGGCTGAAGTTTCAAGAACTGGAGAGAGCACTCCTTGATGACAATGATGATGAAGATGACGAAGACATGTTTGGCTTAGGCCAAAGCATGGAAGTTGATGGCGACTGGGTTGACCCAGTCCAGAATGCATTACTCCAAGATTCTCCCAAGGAGTCGTCCTCGTCCGATTCTAATCTGAGTAGCATCAGCAGCAATAAAGAAGTATCGCAAATCTCTCCTCGAACTCCCAGGAAGTTGCTTATTGATTGTGCTGGTGCTCTTGCAGAGGGAAACATGGAGGACGCTTCAATCATGATAAACGAGCTGCGTCAGATGGTCTCGATTCAAGGAGAACCTTCCCAGAGGATTGCAGCCTACATGGTGGAAGGCCTCGCAGCACGGATGGCTGCCTCGGGCAAATTTCTTTATAAAGCCTTGAAATGCAAAGAGCCCCCATCTTCTGATCGCTTAGCAGCCATGCAAATTCTATTCGAGGTGTGCCCCTGTTTCAAATTCGGATTCATGGCAGCAAATGGGGCGATAATTGAAGCTTTCAAGGATGAAAAGAGAGTTCATATAATAGATTTCGACATAAACCAAGGGAGTCAATACATAACACTGATACAAACAATTGCTTCCAGGGCAAGTAAGCCCCCCTTTTTGAGATTAACTGGGGTTGACGATCCCGAGTCGGTTCAGCGTTCGGTTGGAGGCCTTAAAATCATTGGACAGAGGCTTGAGAAGCTAGCGGAAGCACTTGGCGTGCCATTTGAGTTTCAAGCAGTGGCCTCGAGGACTTCACTTGTCACTCCCTCGATGTTGAATTGCAGGACCGGAGAAGCACTTCTTGTGAATTTTGCTTTCCAACTCCACCACATGCCCGACGAGAGTGTTTCGACAGTAAATCAGAGGGACCAGCTCCTTCGGATGGTCAAGAGCATGAATCCAAAACTCGTGACAGTCGTGGAACAAGATGTGAACACCAACACTGCGCCTTTCTTCCCAAGATTTATCGAGGCCTACAATTACTACTCAGCCGTGTTCGAGTCACTTGATGCTACTCTCCCAAGGGATAGCCAGGACAGGACCAATGTCGAGAGGCAATGCCTGGCACGAGACATAGTCAACATCATTGCTTGCGAAGGAGAGGAGAGGATAGAGCGCTACGAAGTTGCTGGAAAATGGAGGGCGAGGATGACGATGGCTGGTTTCACTCCGTGCCCTATGAGCACTAATGTAGTCGACGCAATCAAGAAACTCATCAAGCAGTATTGTGATAGGTACAAAATCAAGGAGGACATGGGCGCGCTTCATTTTGGATGGGAAGACAAGAACTTGATCGTTGCTTCTGCTTGGAGGTGATGCGTATTAAGTTTCATGTTCGGTTTTGTACTCATATGCTTGTGTGGGATTATATAGATATGCTGCGGATAATGTAATCAAATACAAAAAATAAGGACTTGTTTAGGGAACTGCTAATCACCTAACGTGAATATTAGATTAGATCTGGTTAAGTGCTTGGCCTTTTATGAAAATCTTTGCATAATGTTTTATCTTTGTAATCTCATAAATTCTAGTATGCATTTTGGTGTTAGCTTATTCAAACAACCTTCTGTCGCATACAATGTTTATGGCAATTTTTTTTTTTTTTTATTATTATTATTATTTTTTTTTTTTTTGTGAGTTGCTCGTTTAGTCCCCAATCTTTTTACGAAATTACAACTTGATCACAATCCTTTTTTTTTTTTTTTTGGCTAAAAAGTTCTGGACTCTTTAAAATAGTGCAATTTGATCATTTTATCTATCAAATTACTAGCATTTACTGTCAAATTTTAACGTTTGTTAACAAACAAATATATTTTTTGTATCTTTTAATGTAGTTTAGAGATCTTTTAATCAACCAAAAAAAAAAAAGAGAAGACTAGTGTACTAAATGAGCAATTAACTCTTCTTTTTCATCCAACTCCCAACTTTTCTTTGGTTAATAATGCTCATTGCAAGTAGTTTCTATTGTTAGGTTAAATTTCAATCTGGTCAATTACATTCATCGCCGAATAAGATGCCAAAAAGCATAGAGAATCAAAATCGACATGAAAGAGTTCGTCAAAAAAAAAAAATCGATATGAAAGAAAAAGAGGGGGGAAAATAAAATTTTCACTTAAAATTAGACAAAATACTACATGATAAGGTAAACATCTTTGTGTGTTTGTGATCAGCGCTTTAAGCCAACAAAACATAAAGCAACCTCTGCTTGTGCCTGAAGCTCTTCCAAGACCTTTACTATGTTGGCCCTAGGCATCGGCATTTCACTGTTCTCTGCAAGCATTTTCCTCAATCTTCATCCATGCACGTGGAAAGGTTAAACAACATCAGAATTCCGACATAAAGTTGCCAACTACAACACTAAATTTTGTTACTGCATATAAAAAATATCAAGACTGAATCCTATGTATTGTTTCGATGCCTAAGTTTTTAACGACGTAATTATCAGCTGATGCAATATGAAATTCATATAAATTTACACACACACACATATATATATAGATATAGAGAGAGAGAGAGAGAGAGAGAGACATAGGCACATAGCGAGTACCTGTGGACCATTGCCGTGTTTCCATGACCGGTGCAAACTATAAGCATGGTATTAGTAGGTAAAGCAGTTTGAAGACTGCGGATTCTAGAGTCCATTCGAACCAGAATTTCCTTCATTTCGGGTGTTGCCTTACGTTTGCCTCCTTTCTTAGTTAAGGATTTACTACAAGTAAGCAACGATATCATCTCTGCGAGCTTCACGTTTAATTTTTCTGGATCCCCTGCTTCTTTCTTGAGATAGGAATTCAATTCCGAGAATTGAGTCCAAACAAAATGCACTCGTTCATTCTTTACCTGGAATATACAAATTGGAAGTAAAACAAGTATGTTGGGGTGTAGCCAAACAATCAGGGAAATGCATGCGGTCAATCAAGAATCTACCTCCTTTCGGGCTTTAGAAAGAGCTTCTTCATCTGAAGACACGGGAAACGCATGGGATGACTCCGAAGCATAACGTTTCACTATGGAAACATCATCAATGATGGAAGAGATCTTTCCGCAATCACTCAAAACTGTAAGGAGTTTTTTCCGCAACAGTGATGGTGGAGAACCAAAGTCAGGCCCTAATCGATAATAAAACAGCCAAAAGCATATTAGGAGCAATGAGAAATAGAAAAGATATTAAAAAAAAAATTCTCAAGTGCAAACATATACAGCGAAAGGTAACACAAACCTGTGATATGCACAAAAGAGAACAAGAATCTCTATATCTATCATTGTCAAAATATTTTCCTCGAAATTACTCTCGAGTGCCAACCAAATCCTCATTATACTCTCTGGAAAGAATTCCTTACCGTGTTTGATTTTCAGTAGTGCTAGTTCCAATGCAGTTCTCGCATCTTCAATGCTGTCATGCCCATTCCCCGACTGCTGTATCTCCTTGGAAAGAAATCTCTTGGCAAGAACTCGTAGAGCGGATTTATAAGATCCACCACGGGGATGCTTGTATAGTACGGCAGTGTCAATCACCAGATTGTGACAGATCTTCAATGCCGATAAATCATTTTCCACTGAATGTCCAACTAATACAGTCTCCTTGTAAACTAGCTTTAGAAAAACCTCCTGAGAACGGGAAGCAACCGTAAATAAGTTATATATGGTAGACTAAACACAAAAGTCAACTGGAGCAAACTTCACATTCATGAAAAATTTGGCTGGGGAAAATAAATTCAAGGACGTACAGAAAAATTAAAAAACCTGAATATCTTTAAGACTTGTCGTCACTCCATCTAACATGTCACTCGTGATCCCACTATACCTGAAAAATATTGTTACTTGCATCAATGATGATAAACCAAGAAGTAATGGAAAGAAGGCAAAACTAAAAAAATTGGATGACAACTTGTGCAGTAACTAATGAACCATAAAATATCTCGAATGTAAGATGAATCGCAAAGTCTACTTATAGCTCAAACAAAAATATACCTGGTGTTGTAATCAATGATTTTGTTTGATGGTTTAACAAATTTATCTAGCACAACCTGGTAAAAAAAAAGTGGAAACCGAGTTAAACATGTACACAGATCTTTTTAATAAGCCACATTTGTACAGCTGATCAACGGTAAATTTTCGAGTGTCATGTCTGAAAAGATGGGATCCTAATTTTTTTTAACAATCTATATCACAAATTCAAAGCAAAAGAAAAGGTAATGTCAAAATTTAATCACATTTAGTGCCCACAAAGTAAAGAAATGACTACAAGTAGAGAAAAAAGATTTGGTAAGATTATTGGGCAAAGTACAAACTTAATCTATACCTCTCCTTGGACGTCCACCAAGGTTACTCTTGTAAGCTCAAAACCCTCCTTTGTGATGCACTACATAACCACACAAATAAAATATCGTAAAATAAAATAAACATAACAGATGAGAGACAAGCACAAACAAAATAAATCGATAGACAAAAGTGCAAACCTTGAAGTCACCAGTATCGGCTATCCTAAAACTCATTGTAATAAAATGAAATTTGTTATCTTTCTACAAATCTAAGCTTCTCAAATTTTAAATGTCCTCCAATTCACAACATTCCCTGTACTTTTATGCATCAAGTCTGTAAAGACATAAGAAAAACATTCTAAATATTTAAAATTCATACATTTAAGGTCTCAACGTGCTTACCATCTCACAATCAAGTGCCAACATTTCATAGGGACATGCTTCTGAAGGAGCAGGGAGACTAGAAACGAAACCTACATTCAATAGCTTATGAATTAAAGACTAGCTAGCAAGTCAAGAACAACATAGTAAGCAGAAACTTAAAAAAAATAATAATTAAAAAAAAAGGAGGTAAAAAAGCAGCATGCTACATTCAAATCACCTGGATGATTGAGATGATAGCCATTGTCTTCCATATCTTTTTCTGTAAGTGTGTAATATGTGATGGGGAAAGGTATGTTTTTTGTGAGTTCTGCAATGAATTGTTTCTCTCTCCCTGAACCACATTTTCCTACACAACGAAAATGTAATTATTTTAAATAGATCTAGCACACAAGTTACACTTTTATGATATCGAAGTAGCGCGAAAGTGTAAGAGAGACAGACTAAACCTTCCTAAAACCCCTTGATTCAATTAGAATACCATACATTAGGGTATTACTAATTAATGTTTTGCTTGCAATGCCATAAAAATAGGGATAGAAAACATATCGTTGATTCTAGTGAGTACCGAGAATCGCACTCCAAAAATTTAGACGAAGAATAATGATAAATTTATTAATCAAACTCTTCCAAAGAAACTAATAAATTATCCTATTTATAGGAGCCAAAACCTAAAGCAAATCCACTTCGAAAGCAAATCTAATTCCTAGAATAAAGATAAACCTAAATTTAACAACTTAATAATACTATGATAATTAACAAGATATATTCCTAATAATAGTTCTAAAAGATAATGATAATCTCCAAAATATTTCAAATTAGGTCACTGCGTCAAACACAGAATATAACATAATCAAAATTTGCAAAAATTGAGTTTATAGTGCAAATGGCGCCTAAAGAGAAATTGACAGTAGTGGGAAGAAAAAGGAATACAGAGAGATAAGAAAGTATAAGAGACCCGAAGTGATAAACTCCCGCAATTCGATATGCCTCCAAAGAAAGTTGGATTAAATGGTATTTAACTTAATAGGTAAAGTTTGAGAGAGAGAGAGAGAGAAAATTCATATATTTTCTATACTACTGACAAAGAATACACAGCAGTACAAAGGAAAAAGAAGGCAACAATCCTGCCTACTCAATCCCTACAATCAAGGCTAATAAACACCAAAAAAAACACAATCAGGAAATCAGCTAACAAATCTCTCCAACAATTATTCTGCCTATTCTAATTAAAGAAATAGATTCTTGTGAATCTGTTCCTAGAAAGTTGTAATTCCGCACTCCCCCTCAAGCTGGGTAATAGATGTTAATCATACCCAGCTTGGAACTTAGATCTTCAAAATTAGCTCTTGGAAGAGCCTTTGTGAGGATATCAGTAATCTGGTTTTTGGTTAGTGTGTAATTAATGGAGATGGTATCAGCCTCTATCTTTTCTTTGATGAAGTGGCGATCTATTCGATATGTTTGGTCCGATCATGATGAACAGGATCCTTGGCAATGTTGATTGCTGCTTGATTGTCACAAAGCAATCTTAGATGTCCTTCATATGGGAGTCTTAGAGCAAGTAGCTTCCTTAACCACATTCCTTCACAAATTCCAAGGGCCATAGCCCTGAATTCGGCTTCAGCACTGCTCCGAGACACAACTGGTTGTTTTTTGCTTCACCAAGTGACCAAATTTCCCCAAACATATGTGCAGTAACCAGTGGTGGACCTTCTATCTGCGATTGATCCAGCCCAATCAAAATCAGTGAAGATCTTGACATCTCTACTCTCCGTTTTCTTGAAGAATAAGCTTTTCCCGAGAGTTTTCTTTAAGTATCTTAGGATCTGATACACTGCCTCTAGATGTTCTTCAGTTAGGCTGTTCATAAACTGACTTGCAATACTGACTAAGAAGCTGATGTCAGGTCTTGTGTGCGAGAGATATATCAATTTTCCTATTAGGCGTTGATATCGTCTTTTGTCAATAGAGGCACTTCCCTTTTCTGTTCCTAATTTTTTGCTTGAGTCCATGGGAATGTCTGAAGGCTTACAACCAAGCATGCCCGTTTCTTTGAGAAGATCTAGAACATATTTATGTTGAGAAACCAAGATGCCCTTCCTGGACCGAGCTACTTCCATCCCTAGGAAGTATTTTAGATGTCCTAAGTCTTTAACTTTGAATTCCTGGGCTAGAGCTTTCTTGAGAGTCTTTATTTCTTCTTCATAATCTCCTGTAAGTACAATGTCATCAATATAGACAATGAGAATGGACCTTTTACCTTCAGGAGATTGTTTGATAAAGAGAGTATGATCAGATTTGCATTGAGAATTGCCATAATTTTTTTACAGCCTTTGTGAATCTATTGAACCAATCTCTCGGAGACTGTTTGAGGCCATATAGAGATTTTCTGAGTTTACACACCTTGTTTACAATTTGTTGATCCTCAAATCCAGGAGTAACTCAAGTCACCGTTGAGGAAGGCATTTTTCATGTCTAGTTGGTGAAGAGGCCAATCAAGATTTACAGCAAGTGATAGCAGTACTCGGATGGTATTGAGCTTTGCAACAGGAGCAAACGTCTCTTGGTAGTCAATTCCATAGGACTGAGTGAACCCTTTTGCCACCAACCTGGCTTTAAATCGATCTATGCTTCCATCTGCTTTGCATCTGATGTAAAGATCCACTTGCATCCAACAGGTCTCATTCCTCTATGTAGTTTTGACACTTCTCAAGTCCCATTCTTTTCAAGTGCCCGAATTTCTTCTTCCACTGCTGCTCTCCATCTTGGTTGTTTCAAGGCTTCATAAATATTGTTGGGAATTTCTGTAGTGGTGAGTTCAGTAATAAAGGCACGAAACTTATGAGATAAGCCTTCATAGGAAACAAATAGAGAGATAGGATGAAGGGTACATGACCTTACACCCTTTCTTAATGCAATAGGCCAGCCAAGATCATTATTTGGTCTCTCAAGAGGAATAGGTTCATCAGTGTTACCTGGAATCGGTTCAGATTCTTGGGCCTGCACAGGATGTGTATGCGGCTCTGTCTCTGTGAGTGAAGGAGAATGAGGGATATTTTGACTGGATACAGGACTCAAAGTGGTTTGAGGACTTCTAGTAGGAGAGACTGACACGGAATTAGGACTAATTTCAAGATTGACTTCAGGTGGTTCTTTAAGAACCAGCATTGAAGCAGGACTAGAAGGAATAGGTGATTGAACAAGACTTGGTGACTGAATTGGATTCGAAGGACTTAAGGGCTTGGTTGACATAGAATTTCCCCAAACTGATATTCTTCTTGTTTGGACTCACTCTCCCCCTAAAAATTGGTTTTGGGGTAATAAGACTAGTTTTCAAGGAATGTCACATCCATGAAATTGAAGAAACGACGTTTTTTTGGGAAATAACACTTGTAAGCCTTTTGGTTTGGTGAATATCCAAGAAAAATACACTTTTCTGACTTGGGATCCAATTTACTTCGATGGGATGGACTAACATGGACAAAGGCAGAGCACCCGAATATTTTTAAAGGAATTGTGGAGATGAGTCGAGAGTGAGGGAAAAATTAAGAAGTACTTGGCATGGAGTTTTGTCCCCAAGAACCCGTGATGGCATCCGATTAATGAGGTAGGTGGATGTGAGAATGGCTTCTCCCCAAAAATGTTTAGGAACGTGTGTGGTGAAGAGTAAAGATCTAGCTACTTCTAACAGATGTCCATTTTTCCTTTCAGCCACTCTGTTTTGTTGGGATGTATCAACACA
Organism: Ficus carica; assembly: GCA_009761775.1. Taxonomy (NCBI): domain Eukaryota; kingdom Viridiplantae; phylum Streptophyta; class Magnoliopsida; order Rosales; family Moraceae; genus Ficus; species Ficus carica. The sequence continues at coordinate 147,268 of VYVB01000495.1, read as the reverse complement.
AAAGCTTTGATGAACTATCCCCTGATTCAAAGATAATCCCCAAGGTAGGTAGCAAAATATTCTTTGGCATTATTAGTTCGAAAGATCTTGATTTTGCTATTGAATTGAGTTTGAATCATCTTATTGAAGTTTTGAAATATCATCCCTACCTCGGATTTCTCTTTCATTAGGAATAACCAAGTAACTCGTGTATGATCATCTACAAAAATCACAAACCACCTAGAACCCGTGATATTCTTAACTCTAGATGGCCCCCCCACATCACTATGAATCATGGAAAAAGGTTGTGAAGTTTTATATGGAATACTAGGATATGAATTGCAAACATGCTTGGACAATTGACACACTTCACATTGAAATAACTTTGGATTTTTATTGCCAAAAAGAGATGGAAAAAGTTTAGAAAGATACATAAAATTGGAGTGACCAAGACGATAGTGCCATAGCATTATCTCACTCTCTTTATTTTGACTAACAGATAAAGTAGATAGACTTGGAGTATTTTGAAAAGGCACACGGTTTGCTATATGAGCTTGTCCTCCTTTGCATCCTTCAAACTCTAGGAAATAGAGCCCCGCACACATTCTAGCAATGCCAATTGTCCTCCCCGAATCCAAGTCCTAAAAAACACATGAGTTAGGGGAAAATTTAGCAACACAGTTTAGGTCTCGAGTGAGTTTACTTATGGAAAGTAAGTTGCAATCAAGGTTTGGAACCAAGAGTACTGTATCAAGAATTAATTCTTTGGAGATAACCATAGAGCCTTTGTCTGCCACCTTTGAAAAAGTACCATCGGCTATTCGGACTGAGACACTGTGAGAACAAGGGACATAATTGTGAAGCATACTTGCATTCCCAGTCATATGATCTGAATCCCCTGAGTTAACAATCCAAGTACTCGATTTTTCTTGTTTCACAGTTAAGGCGTTGGGGAAGTTACCTTTTTGAGCAATTGATCCGGTTCCAATAATAGTTGATGATTGACTTTGAGTTTGATTGATCATCTGTAGGAGGATTTCCAACTGCTCTTTGCTGAACGGGTTGTTTTTTGATGGAGATGATCGTTCCTCGGCTGGAATGGTGGCTGCATTTCCTCGGCTTTGATGATCTCCTTGGGCTCGAGGTCTCGGTTTCCAATCAGCTGGCTTACCATAAATTTTCCAGCACTCATCTTTTGTGTGTCCAAGCTTTCGGCAATGATCGCACCATGGTCTGCGTTGTCTTGAGCGATCTTCACTGATTTGCTACTGATTTCCAAGGGCAGCAAGAGCGGATATCTCACTGAGACTTGTTGTGGTGGATCCTCCAAGCATTACCTTTCTTCTACTTCCTACTCGGCGAATCTCAGAAAAAGCCTCTCGAATGGACGGTAAAGGTTTCGTTCCCAACACTCAACCGTGTACTTCATCAAGATTTTTGTTGAGTCCCAAGAGAAACTTGAAGGTTAATTTCCCTTCGATGATTTCTTTGTATTTGACAGCATCTTGAGAGCACGCCCACTAGTGATTCTTGAAAATGTTGAGTTGCTGCCAGAGTTAAGTGAGAGTGTTAAAGTATTGAGTGACGGATGATTCTCCTTGTCGGAGTTCATAGAGGGTGCTCTCTATCTCGAACAGTTAGGATGTGTTCTCATTGTCTAAGTTTCCCTTGTAGCGTCCCATATTTCCTTTGCAATTCCATAGAACATGAAATTTTCACCTATTCAATGTTCATGGAGTTGATGAGCCAGGACATGACCATAATATTCTCAGTTTTCCATACTTTGAATTTCGGATCTTCCTTGCTCGGAGCCTTTGCGACTCCTGTGAGATAATCATCCTTTCCTTTACCGCACACGAACATCATAACGGATTGGGACCATTGGATGAAATTATTTCCGTTAAACACAATCAGGAAATCAGCTAACAAATTTCTCCTACAATTATTCTGCCTATCATAAATAAAGAAACAGATTCGCAAGAATCTGTTCCTAGAAAGCTGTAATTCCACAATAGGTTTGCATAGACGAACAAAGGATTGAAAGGCTCTTCAAGAAGGATTTCATTACTATGTCAGAGAGAGAGAGAGGCAACAAGAGGCAGACCTAGAGATCATCAGACATTAACTCAATAACATGCACACCTTTTTTTCTTTTTTTTTTTAATAGGAAAACCCCCTTTTTTCCTTTATAGATAATCAATTGTAAGGAAATAGAATGAGAGGTCCTCGTAATCAAAAAAAAAAAAAAGGGGCCAAAGATCAGGTCATACAATTAGTAAAATGAACGCTAAGCAACCAGACAAGCCTCCTATCCACATCACCTATGCTCGGCATTGTATGCAGCAGGGTTATAGGAGTCTTTGTGTGTGTGCATGTCACACAACATGTAGGTTGTTAATTGGTTAGGTGAGGGTGGGAGTTTTGGGTGGGAAATGTAGTTATAGTCTGGGAATTGAGTAAAAGGGGAAAGGAGGAGAGAAGAGAGCTTAAGGCAGAAAAATGTGCACTCAATGTGCCTTGGCGATAGCTAGCAGACCTCTCAAATGTCTACGAGTTTATCCTTTCTTTTGCTGTTGCATTGATTCCAATAAAAATTCCCTCAATTTCAGCCATTGTTCCTTGTGAATATTCATTTTTCTCAGATTAAGTGTTGTAGTTTCTTCACACAACCCTAGTCCTCAAACACCCGCTATCTACCAACCACATCCATCCAATTTAAAATGACCAAGGAGAGAATGGAATCTCCTCAAACACTTTGTCAGTTGAAGTCCATAATGAGGCTAAGAATTTAGCCTTTTCAAAATGACTATTACTCACATTTCCTTTTCCTCAAAAAATATTATATTTCTCTCCGTCCAAACACTTTGTCAATAACATGTTATCTTGGGCAAAACTAGGAACTTTTTAAAAGAAGTGTCACATCTCGTTATCCAAGTAGAAGGTAGACAAATGGAATAATGAATAACAACGAGGATGAACTATGAACATGTGTACAAAGAATGTGCAAAATGTGAATATGAAATTCACGAAACAGGATTAAACAACCAATCTATTTAGTAATTACGGTGAAATTCTTTTCAAGAGATTATTTACCTTGTTCACTTGTTGTTTCAGATTTCACAGAATCAGAATAATTTTGGTCTCTCTTTCTTTTCACCTTGCACGTGAGGAGTGCATCGATCGTTTGCATTCCATCTGATACACAGCTAGCACACAGGATTCAAAATCAAACCAGAAGTAGATGAAATAAATACAACCTTTTTGAAGGATAAATGAAGAGTATAAAACTAGCATAGAGGAATTAAAAGTTGAAGACACATTAAAATAAACAAAGTTAAGGAACTACAAAACAACACTTTTAATTGGAAATCGGAAATCACATCATTGCTAACCTAAGTGCCAAAACTGCCCTTGGATTCCCAAAGAATTCCCTAAGACTCGGAAGTAGTTTGGACTGCGATAAGTACAAAGCCGCATCGAGGCCTGGAACGTAAAGCATAACTACTTTCGGGATGAGGGGTTTATTCTGCAAATCACAAACAGCATCTATAGTAAGTATGTCCAGGTGTTAAACATTTACAACTACAAAAAAAACAAAACCGATTGCAGCGAGTGAACCGTGAAAGTGACCGTGCATTGCGCATCAAAAACTAGCAATTCAGGCAAGCGCCAACAACATCCACGTAAACGGAACTTTTTAAGTTTTTACCTTAATGAAAACCCATGGGGGCATGAATCCTTCAGCAAGCACCCAAGTTACTAGTCCTTGAACATCCTGCATCATAGCGCCGAATCTCAGTTCAAAATTTTACTTATATCCATTGTATAAATAAATAAATAACAATTTGGAAGATAATGATGCGGACTTACTTGCAAATTTAAAGTAGAGGTAGCTTCAGGTATTTTAAAAACAATGTCTGGTTTAACCTGATCGAAAAGGCGAATCAATCAAATCCAGTGCCACGATGCTAATATTGAATCTATGTTACAACCTATCTAAACAACCAAATATAAATTGGAGAAATCTGATATAATCTATATATACTCCAGCCCTATTAATAAAATGAATTAATGGAAATAAATATTATAACAGTAAAAAGAAAACATAAATCAATAAAATAAATAAAGCAAAAGAATTATAAACAAAAAAAAAATGGATGAATGAAATTTCGTAGAAACAAAATGAAAAATTGAGAGAAAGAGGGCAAGTAGTAAAGTACCTGAGGACCATAAATATTGAAGAAATTGGAGCTGTCGTTTGAGCTATCGGCCTCCGAAGCCATTTTTTCTTTTAAAGAAGAAGAAAGACTGCAGAGGCTTTAACTTTTAAAGAGACCCGTATTTTATTTTGACCCCTGATTGTTCAAAATCATTCAAAATAGCCATTGATATAAGACAAAACAGTTCAAATTACCTCTTCCGTCTGCTTCCGTCTACAAAAGTCGACGGAAAATACTGATGTGGCAAGACATTAAACGTTTAATCAAATACATTTCTCAAAAAAAATATATATATATATATATATATAATAAATAAATAAAAAGAAGAAAGATTTCGAGGGAGGAAGGAGATGAGGGAGTGGAGCTGCCGGAGTTGACGGCGACTCAGGATTTTCTCATTGATTTTAGAGGGAGAGGTTGGAGTGGGTCAGGGCAGGGCGTGGCTTTGGAGAAGGCTCTTGGGCTTTAATAATGGGGGGTGTTTGGGGCCTGGGAATTTGGTAGAGAAAAAAAAAAAAAAAAAAAAAGAGAAAATTACTTGAATAATCATTTTTTTCATCTATTAATCAATATAATATAAATTCTTTATTTTTGACCAACATGACATAAATTCTAATTTATTTTAATTTTATTTTTTATCAAATTGATCTAATATTATTTTTTTGCATTATGTTGATACAATAGTTTCTAAATTTATATTATTCAGATGTTTTCAAAACAAAAAAAAGTCGATGAAACTTTAACGTTAGCAAAAACACTCCTTCTCCTATCATTAATAATGTAAAACTTGGAAAAACTTGATTTTTACTAATATATTTGTAACATTTGTAGCTTATACCCCTCAAACTTTGAATTGTCAAAGAAAAAGAGGACAAATTACACTTTTTTCCCCCTGAATTTTAAGTTGTCACAAAATACTTCCTAAATTTTAATTTGTCACATTATTTTTCCCTAAATTTTAGAAAAGTTAGCAAATTTCCCCCTTCGATTAAAGTTTTGACTAAAAAATGCACATGACACTCTTTGGAAACATGAGATTAGGGGTGGCAATTCGTGTCACGTGTCGTGTTCGTGTCGTGTTAGAGCCGTGTCGATTTTTTTTTCTCCGACCCGCGACACGACCCGCGACACGAACACGACACGAAACCGTGACACGAACACGACACGAACCCGTCATGGGTTGACACGACACGAACCGAAATTGACCCGCGACACGAAACTGACCCGTGACACGAAATTGACCCGCGACACGAAACTGACCCGCGACACGAAATTGACCCGCGACACGAAATTGACCCGAAATTGACACGAAATTGACCCGAAATTGACACGAAATTGACCCGCAACCCGAAATTGACACGAAATTGACACGCGACCCGAAAGTGACACGAAATTGACACGAAAAGTGACACGAAATTGACCCGAAATTGACACGAAAAGTGACACGAAATTGACACGGAAAAAACGTGTCCAACCCGAACACGACCCGCGACACGAACACGAAACAAAACCGTGACACGAACACGACCCGCCCCCTATTTTTCCTAACCCAAACCCGTGAAATTCGTGTCGTTTTCGAGTCGTGTCGTCGTGTCGCGACCCGTATTGCCACCCCTACATGAGATACATGTATTAAATGAGAAACCCTTATAACTGAGTTAAAAGAGTATTTATAAAGGGCTGATTATCATTTTTTTTTTTTTTTACATAATTCTCTCTTATAGATAACTTTGTAACATCACACTTAATAACGGTAGTGGGTGCCTGGAGGCTGTAAATGTATGTCATTTCATAATTTTATACTTAATACCCTCAACTCATGTTTCCAACAAGTGTTATACGCAATTTTTTAGTCAAAAATTTAATTGAGGGAGAAATTTAGCAAATTTTTCAAAGTTCAGGCAAAAAGAATATTATAAATTGAAGTTTGGGGCATTTTGTGATAATGCCTAATATTCGGGGGGAAAATGTAATTTGTCCAAAAAAAATACCCATCGAACTTTGATGTTAGCAAAAACACTCCTTCTGTCATATTTTAGCAATGTAAAACTTGGAAAAACTTTATCTATACTAATGCATTTGTAACTTTACACCCCCCCCCCCCCCCCCCCCCCCCCCCCAAAAAAAAAATTGAAAACTAGTGCTTACACTTGAAAACTAGTGCTTGTAGATAAAATAAATTTTAGTGGAGGCTTTGTGAGAATTTTTAATTTTAGTGGGTTTATTTGAGAATTTTTAATTTTACTGGGGGCAAAGAAGTAAAATATAAATATAGAATTAATCTTAGTACTGATTATGTGAGAATTATTTATTTTTAGTAGGGGCAAAGTGTGGATTATATGAGTATTTTTTTTATTTTTAATTGGGGCAAATTGTATAAACTATAAAAATTTTGGGGTAAATTTGTAACAACAAAAATTTTCAATGGGGGCTGTAAGCCCCACCCAGTTTCGCCGCTACTTACACCTCTCGAACTTTAAATTATTGCAAAAACGCTTGTTCTATCACGTTTCGTCCACTTAAGACTGGTGTGACAAAGTTAATTTGAATATTACAAAATAATCTTAAAAATCTTTCAAGATCCAAAGTTTTTGAATATGCAAGTTCCTTTAATTTTTCATGGTTTTTCTTGTAAAGACTTAAATTTTATAAACAAATCTAATGAACGTGTTAGCCATTTTTCAGGCTTTGGTATATTTGTGTGTGTGTGTGTGTGTTTTTTTTTTTTTTTTTTTTTTTTTGGGTCTTTTTTTGTCTTTATCTTTTCCGGCGTTGTTAATTTGTTTGGGTATTTTAGCTTGTTGGCCTTTTTTATTTGGATTCGTTGGTTTAATAAATTTGATTACTTTTCTAAATATTAAAAAAAAAAAAAAGTTAAGCGCCCATTTGGGACCGTGTTGTGAATGATTTTATTGTGCGTGTTCTACGTATTAAATAAAAATAAGAATGTTTTGAAAATGAGTTTGAGATGTTTTCTCAAATTGTGTTTAATTGTATATCTAGATAAATTGATTTGAGTACAATAAAGAATAAAATTGAATTTGGATGTGTTACTGAAAATATTTATTAAGTGTTTAAGCTGAAAACGGAAATGGAAAACAACTTTATTTACTTTTCAAATTCCTTAACAAAAAATGAAAACAATTTTTTGTTTTCGTTTTCTGACATTATGCAAAACAAACACATTTTTAGAACTATTTTCAAAACAGCTTATTAAAAACCATGAGATTCATTTTCAAAACGTTTTGAAAACAATAATAAACAGGACCTAAATTTGTACTTGTTTTGTTTTCTATCGTGTAAATGGTTTTTTTTTTAATTATTATTATTATACTTTATTCTTATTAAAAAAACTAAGATAATTATTAATAATAGTACATATTGCTTTGTTTTTGTAAAAAATTACAATTATTTTTTGAATATTTTACACTAAATTTTAACAGATGTTTAAGGTTATTTTTGTATTAATAAAAACTTTAACCGGAACTATTTTTTTAGTATTTAAACTAGTGTTACATTAGCTTTAAGTGGACGAAATATGACAAATCGAGTGTTTTTTGCTAATAATTTAAAGTTGGAGAGGTGTAAGTACTAGTTTTTAATATTCGGGGAGTAAAGTTACAAATGTACAAATTTTATAGGGGTAAAAATAAAGTTTTTTCAAGTCTTACATGGCTAAAATATGACAAAATGAGTGTTTTTGTTACTGGTTTAAAGTTTGAATTGCATTCTTGCTAACAGTTTAAAGTTTGAAAACCTTAAATAACGGAGTTTGCTGAAGCATCACAGACAATCGAGTCGTGTACAATAATAAGAAAACTTTTACAAGTACTATATCAATATACAAAAATATTTATACTATACATAAAATTAGGAATTATACGGTTGTGAGATTACGTCAATAACTTGATCGCTTCAATTCAACCACCTTAATTGGTTGAACTTGGTTGTGAACTTGCTAGCAGACCTTGGCATTCTTCATATTTAAGCTGCTTTTGACAACAAGACTGCACTTCATATTGCGGCAAATCCAACCTTCCACAAACAAACTAAACACATTGAAATCGATTGCAACTTAAATGGAGAAAAAAAATTCAGAAAGGAAAAGTTTGTACTGGATATGTTTGATCACACACCAGTTAGCTGATGTTTTCACAAAGTCTTTCGCTATTGATCTTTTCACTATTTTCTAGTCAAGATGGGCGTTCAAGATCTTCACTTGGCATCTTCAGGAGGGGTTGTTACAGATATGGTAGAATCAATTTTCAATTAAGGCTATCATTGAGTTAAGGTTAGTTTGAAGTTGTTGTGTTTTTGACAAAATTTTTACTTTTACTTCCAACAAAAGAAAATTGTAGAAAGTTAAAAGGTAAAAGTTACAAATTCTAGTTTACATAAAAGTCAGTGTAAGGACTTTTAGATTCTTCAAAAACATAACCAAACTAATCCTTAGCCTTACTTAATCTCCAATGAGACTGTTCAGCTAATACCAAGATTGTAGCAATAGTATTTTTGGTAGTTAATGATAAGATTATACAGTTAATGATAAGAGGATATTGACGGAAGAAATGCAGGTTTTACTTGTATATGAATCATTTGATTATTATATATTAATGGATTATTTACATAAATGTCTATAGTTTTCATCTATATTGAAAACTATGATTTGAAAACTGTTTATTTTTTTATTTACATAAATGTCTAAATTGATATTTATAAAGACCATATTACCCTTTTATTAAGAATTAAAACTAAACGAATAAAGAATTGATCAAAAAAGGAAAGAAAAAATCTCTAAAAAAAATGCAAAAACTAAACAAATCTTTTATAAAAGGAAAAGAGATCATTTTACTTGCTTTATTATGAAGAAAAAACGACCATAACTGATATTAGTTGTATGATACATGAAAAACAATCATAATAATAAATAATTAGTTATTATAATAAAATTCACAACGAACATATAAAAAAATTAAATAGATATTGTAAAGAAATATGCAATACTTTAAAACCTTAAAAAAATAAATAAAAAATAAAAAAAAAGCACCATAATGATATAGTATTATCATAAAGAAAAAGACATCATAATGATATAGTAATACCATAAAAAAAAAAAAAAAAAAAAAAAAAAAAGCATAACACATTAAAAAAAGAAACATCATAATGATATAGCAATTATCATAAAGAATTAAACAATTTCATCACACATTTAAACTTTAGAAACTAACTATTAAAGCAATACCAATAATAATAATAATTAAATAAATAAATTATCACAATAACGTTACAATTATTATTAAGAATCTATATCATACTAAAAAAAAAATAGGTTTCTAAAAAATCTAATTATACTTCAAAAATATATTTATAAAAAACCTTTAGTATACTAATAAGCCATCACTATAATAAAAAACTAGTCATTAAGATAAATTTACAATAATGATAAACAAATAAGAAAAAAATATATGAATCATAATAAAATGAAATGATGTTAAATATAGTAAACTGACAAAAAAGGTACTACAAGCAATTGTTTTTTAAAAATGGACATTTACGTAATATTATTTAAAAATTGACATATTTTAAAATTAGACTCTAAAAATGTACTTTTTTGTGTAATTATTTCTATATTGATTTGTAGTTGACTAGACCTGTAAATTTGGATGGCCTGACCCGAACCTAATGGGGCGGAAGGGAAAAATCAGCCCGATTAATTGGCAAATTGTGAAAAGCTAAGCCCGGCCTTGCCCTAAAATCGAGCGAGCTTAAAATCAGGCCAAGTAAACGGGATTAAATTCGGATCAAGTAAATGGTCTTTTTGAGGAAAACAAAACAAAAAAAAACAAAACAAAACAAAACAAAACAAACAAACCAAACAAAAAAAACAAAATTGACATCAAAACTTCAAAATTCAAATACAAACGTTCAAAGTTTGTAAAATAAATATAGAGTATCTCAAAAATATAGGTAGATAGAGACATAGAGTTGAACTTTATTTGAATTTCGTCTTTTTACACAAAGTTTTGAATTATGTTTATTTTACATATATATAATATGATCGTTGTGCAATGGTCATCTTCAAATTTTTTAATATGAATAGTAATATGTTATTTCTACTAGTTTCCATTATATATATGACTTATATTACAAAAAATTGTAAAAACATAATAATAAATAAATAAATAAACTTTACATTCTTAGACGGGCAAGTCGAGCCGGGTTGATCCGGCCTGTCGAGCTCAAAATTAAGGCCAAACCCGACCCTTGTGATTGCACCAGGATGGGGATGGGCCCAACATATGGCGGACCGGACTGGGCATGCCTTAAGGTCAAAATTGAGGGCAACAGGTCGGCCCGGTTAACCCAGTCCATATTTACAGCTCTATAGTTGACTTGAGTATTAGAGAAACTTTGCAAGATGATCAAGTAAAATAAATTTTATTGAAGATTTTTTTTTTTTTTAGAGAAATAGTGAAATAGCATAATTGTAGAGGATAGTTGAAAAAAAAAACCATAATTTTTAAGGATTAGAAAAATTATAACATAATTTGATTTCAGATTTTCAAAAATCCCCAAAATGCCCCAACATCACATCCCTCATCTCTGTACCTCGTCATTGCTATCAACTTACTTGGAGTACGAAGTTGCCGACAATTGATTAGCCATCAATCGACATCACCGCCATCGTCATAACTGATTCATCGGGTTGTGGGCGAGCTTCCTGTCGATGATTGAGTTGTGATGGAGAAGAAAAGCATGTCACGATCTCATCTCCCCCCGTCGTGATGTTCGATGCCACGAGTTTGTCTCCTCCGATGATAGTGATGCTAGAGGTGGCTGCGACCTCACCAGTTATGTCATCATCCTCTCTGGCGGTTTCATCCTCTCAGGTTGTGTCATCGTCTAGGTTCATTCGTTGGATCTCTGGACTCCCCACAGTGCTTTCTCTTACCGTTGTCGGGCTAGTCTTCTTCTCCGACGACAGCTGATTTCCTACTTTCACGATATAGTATCTCATTTTAAATCTGTGTATATCGCATTTTAAATATTTGTAAATCCTAGTAAATCTGTGTTAAAAGGAATCTCAGAACCATGCCTATGGCATGTCGTCACTAGAGAAGAAGCCTCACAACCGAAGGTGCAATGCGTCTGTTGAAAGTCACACAGAGTTCCGATCTCCCACAAATAGAGCACAAAGCTCCACTGGTGAGACATCTCCGCATATGTCCTCGAAATCGCAATGTGCGCCCACCGGCATAACATATCCTTCATGTCTCATTTGAATCTCGAGCTCGTCGTATTCTCAACCCTACAATTCCATCAATTTTAACATTAAGGGTAAAAATGGAAACTTAGGATTTGTTTGGTAACAAAGTTTAACTCCAACTAAACTGTACTTTTTCATCTCAATTTTTGTATTTTTCTGAAAAGTCAACAAAGTTTATAACTATTTTTTAAAAAGTCAATTCAATTTAAACTTAAAAATTTCAACTCAACTCAAACTCAACTCATTCACCAAACGGACCCTTGACATGTTTTAAAATGGAATATATTATCTATCAACTGTGGTAATAAATTATGATATTTATTAACATAATTATGCTTTTTTTTTTTTTATTCTTTTAACTAACACTAGCTATTCATCATAAATTGCTACAAGTTGTAGGAAAATTTTATCCTATAAATGTCCATTTTGACGGTATCAATGGAAACATAACAATAATTATAACAACAACAACAATAATAATAATAATTATGTGATCATTAGTATAGGGCTTGTTTAGTTCGCGAGTTCAAATTCAAAATTTTTATCTCAGTTTTTATCTTTTTCTGAAATTTTTTTTTTATCTTTTCTAAAAAGTCAATAAAAATTACTATTGAAACTTAAAATTTTTAACTCAAACTCATTCACCAATCGAACCCATAGTCTATAAATAATTTTGGGCATGACTCTGTCTAAAAAAAGTAGAATTTAAATCATCTACCCAAAATTAAAAAAATAAAAAAACAAATAATTGCAATTATATATTATTAATTAATTAATTAAAAAAAACGTCTTGTTGCCAGCGTACTGTAGCATTAATTGTGGTGATTGCTGTCTGCTGATGCCACAAGCGAAGAACAAAAATAAAAATAAAAATAAAAAAAAAAGGCCAATGTCAGGGCTCCCAATGGATAAGAAGTATGTTGTCCACCACCAATGTTGCATATTCCGGAGATTTTATCTTTTATTGCCCCTTTTGGATTTTTTTCCATCACTTTAATTTAGAATATTAGGACATATTGGTCAATTCACTCAATTGAAATATTGTCCACAAATAATTGAGCCCTGCTACCACCATACAACCTTTTTTATTGCAATATTATCCACATTCACAAAAATAATTTTTGGAAAAAATAAAAAATAAAACAACATGAATGAAAATCTGAGAAAAGAAGAGAAAAATGTTTGAGAGAAAACCTTAACTTCCCACCAGAAAACAAATCCCATATTCTCTTCAGAAGTCCACTAAAAGCTTATACAAAACAAAAAAAAAAAAAAAAAAAAGGCATTTGGAGAGAGAGAGAGAGAGAGAGAATAAGATTTTAAGTAACATAAAAATGGCTTTGGAGAACTGTTTGCAAGTGAGCACAACATGCACTAGAATTGGAGCTCTACAATGCCATAACAGTACATTTTCTTCCAAGGAAAAGCTTAATTTACCACCCACATTCAACAAGGGCGGTTCGAGGAAATCCGCTTTGTCATTTTCCGCTTTCTCTTCCCGGCCTTTTGGATATTTCAAGTTCGACACTACTACTACTACTACTTCAAGGAAATCCCTCTTTGTTTGCAAAGCTCGTGAAGCTCTTGATGAAGGTATTTCTTTTAGTTACTATTTGCCTGAATTCGTAGATTCTAGTATTGTTCTCTTTAGAAATTACTACCTATAAACTTTGCCGTTAAAGCACGAGATGAATGCCATAAGAAATTTGACCCAATCGACTTCATAATTTTTTATCTCGCTCTCATTGAAATTTATTTATGGTAAAATTATCAAAGGTCGTCGCAGCATTTTTCAACCATTCGAAAAATATTCAGTAAAACTATCACTATGTTTGAGTCATAAAAATTGGTCTGTAAATCCGCAGTTGATTTAGTTCCAATGATGATAAACAACAGCATTTTCTATGAAGAAAGACGATATCGATTTTCGGTGCATTGATTTGGATAGGTTTTTTTTTTTTTTGCCCTCGCGCTGATGCAACATGTGTTTGAAACCTGCAGTCCAAGTGGTGACAGAATCGAGCTGGAACAACCTTGTGATTGCGAGCGAGAACCCGGTTCTGGTGGAGTTTTGGGCACCGTGGTGTGGACCATGTCGTATGATTGCGCCGGTGATCAACGAGCTGGCGAAAGAGTATTCGGGGAAAATAGACTGTTACAAGCTCAACACGGACGATAGCCCCAACATCGCGACACAATATGGCATCAGAAGCATCCCAACCGTGCTCTTCTTCAAGGACGGGGAGAAGAAAGAGAGCGTTATTGGAGCAGTACCCAAGTCTACCTTATCTGCGACCATAGACAAATATGTGGATGTTTGAACTCGTCTTTTTATTCGCCAATGTAACAAAACAAAGCATCAAATCATCTACTCTTTGAGCCTTGATATATATGTTCATTGTTTATATATTTGACTCACACTAGTGATTTTGAATTCATATAACGACTGTTAATATTTTGCGTCATTTTTACACAAGTATTATCTTATTTACATTTTGATAAATATGCCCTCGTCACCACAAACGTGACCTTCATAAATACAAGTACAGCTTCCCCACTTTTAAATATTTCGTATGTTTATCAACGGCAGCATCGAAGTAAAATCTTAAACGAAACCATAAACCGAGGCTATCGGCGATTGAAGTTGAACTGAAGCCTGTTGAGACAGGAGTTTTCGATCCAAAATATGCCGTTCACAATAACGAGTCATGATTCATTCATGGGGACGACAAATTCAGCATAAACCGATGATATTGTTTTCTGAATTTGAGTCGAGACAAAGCGGGTTCGTTTGATTCAATTCCTGCCATTTATTCTCTCCCTCATAGAATTATGCAGTTCACAATAACTATTCATTCAAGAGGACGAAATCAGCAGTAACCGATAACGTCAGTCACTCTGAGTTCTGAATCCAAGTCGTTTAAAACAAAAACGGAAAAATAGTACAGCCTAAATATGATCAGCACAAGAAGAAAACTCTGCAATATGATCAGCACAGGTTTGGATAGAACAAGTTACTGTGGCTCAAACGTCGAGTCCTATTCATAGCCGGTAACAGAACGAAAAGACACCACGAGCCGCAGGGAGAAATATGAAAATGGTAACAATTGAAGATGATGATAACTTTTAAGGAGGGACAAAAAAAAAAAAAAAAAAAGAAAAAGAATATATAAACGTATACCGAAAACCACATGAAAAATTAGCCCCATCAGCCACACAACCAGCCACCAGATTTTTCCTTTTCTCTTATATATAAATAACAGAAGATTAGTACAAAGTGGGAAGTAGCCCTGTTATAACCCTTTCCACTCACCCACTGTTCGTTTATCTTTTTTTTTTTTTTTTTTTTTTTTTTTTTACTTTTTTACTTTTTTTCTCTCTTTTCTTTACCATCTCCACAGGGCCACCACCGGCAATTCGGCCATTTTTCCCATGCTGCACAAGCAGCCATGATATCAACGACAATAAACATGTCAAGAGGCGGTGTCGGTCAATAGATCTATTCAAGGGGATGGTTTCCAATCAAATTGAAGATTATTAAAGCCATTAACAGCTCCTAGCCCACTAAGCAGCTGGTTCCCCAAATCCTGCTGTTGATGATGCATTATCTGGTCTCGACCTATCGACGGCATCCCTACCCTTCCGTTCATCATGGCGGCATTGTTTCCCATTGCAGCTCTGATTCCGTTTACCATGGCAGATTGACTTAGTCCACCACCCATTGCGCCAAATCCACCACCCGCCATACCCAAATTACTGTTGGCCATCCCGTTCCCCACTAGGCAGTTTCCACCGTTCATGCTCGTGTTGTTGCTCGTTGGCAAAATCCCATTCACATTCTTCACATCGTTCCCCAGAGGACCAGCACCGCCGCCGCCCATACTTCCTCCTCCACTGAGCTGGTTGGACATCATAATTTCATGCAAGATTTTCTGGACGGAGCTCTGGGAATCACTCAGATCAGCATCGCCAGATAGAGCTGGCTGTTGCGGCATGGAGATATTTGCCGGTGAGTTTGTGGCATTCATGTGATTGGCAGCTGTTAAGGCACTGTGTGACGTTTGTGGTGGATTGTTGGATGACGAGGGCGTTGGTGACTGGAAAGGGGAAGGGTTGGATTGTGATTGGGGGGGAATTGTACTGGAAGAACCTGGGGAAGGAATCTGAGCCGAACTACCTCCGTATGGGCTGCTTGCATTATTAACAGAATTTTGCTGTCTGGAATTCATGGAATTTTGGTGGAGAAGCCCGGCGATGGTGCTTGCAGAGGAAGATGTAGAAGCCGGGTTCAGAGGGTTATTTACGCTAGCAACACCATTGCTAGCGGCAAGTTGCATCGTGCCTTGGACAGAGTTCTGATCACCATTTGAATTCTGGGCCATTGCTGGCTGCTGCTGTTGTTGTTGTTGTTGATGTTGCTGCTGCTGTTGTTGTTGATGTTGCGGTTCTTCAGATTGTTGTGATTGACTGTGAAGCCCAGATGCGCTTGTTCTTCGAGGAAACTTGACCAAGCTCTCTGGGAAAAGAGAAAAAAAAAAAAAAAAAAAACACAAATACAAACAATCAGCAAGCTAGAATGCTGCAACCAACCATCAATACTATAGTGATATTATTCTCGCTGAACATAATTTAACACTGCACAAGCTAGGTAAGAGAATAAAACTTTAATCTCCTTTTTCCATCCTTGAACAAAAAGAGCGCTCTCGTGGACAGAGGCCGAAAAATCTCCAAAAAGCATTAACTTACTAAAAAATATGCATGCCCAATACACTATCGTTAAAAATATTCATAGTTTTTCTCTAGGCATTACTATGACTGTCCTTGTGTCTCTAGTTTTGATGGTCCACCATCTTACGCAATGCCTGAACAGAGCTTGGCTAGCTCAAGTATTAAATAAAAAATGGTGGTAGCGTACAATGCAACATCTCAAGGACGGACCTTTTCCTAGGAAAGAAGTTACACTAAGTTACTAAATATGGTTATTGTGTTACCCTACGATTTCCTTCTTCTCCTTTGGCTGGAAATTTTTGGGCTATTGTTGTCTACCTACAATTTATTGGTCAATTGGCATGAAATCAATTTCTGCAATCTAACATACAGCAGCAGCCTTCTTATTCGAAACAAAGAATGATAAGATGCCATGAACTGTCTTGAATACCAAACCATATATGCACCAAGGCTGAGATTTATCAGAACTCACCCGAAAAATTCCCAAGTGTCTTCATTATTATGATTCTGTTGTCAATTTTTGACTCTCCTTGGACAAAATTTTTTAACTTGCAAATGGAATTAGGAAATTAAAATCTCTACTTCCCGATCCGTAGTTAATTATATGCCTAAATAC
This sequence comes from Ficus carica, assembly GCA_009761775.1. Classification (NCBI taxonomy): domain Eukaryota; kingdom Viridiplantae; phylum Streptophyta; class Magnoliopsida; order Rosales; family Moraceae; genus Ficus; species Ficus carica. Next base: position 130,458 of record VYVB01000495.1, on the reverse strand, counting down.
ATGTCAAAATTAAGCAGCACCAATCTTATCATTACTCTTCCAGACTCGCATATTCTTCTCCTTCAAAATAGCATCAATCTGTAGCACATTACAAGTCCAATCTGACAACCGGATTTTGAATGCAACCCACTCTCCCTCTCCCAAAAATTCCACGACCCAGGAGAATAAAGAGAGAGAAAGAGAAGGAAAAAGAGAGAGAGAGAGAGAGAGAGAGAGAGAGAGAGAGAAGAGAGAAGTAATCTAAAGATCGCAACTTTGAAATCTTACATAAGCAAGAAAAAGAAAGAGAAATAACAACAAATGTTAGCCATAGTACACACAAACACACACACACACACACACACACACACATATTGCATCGAGCTTACCCATAGGTCCTGTTCCCGTTTCTCGACTGTAATCAATCAAGTCTTTCATACTATTCACCACTTCTGATATCTGCAATGCGTGGATAAACAGCTATAAGAATTAGAGGGTGGTAAAACAACAAGAAATCCAAAATGCTCAAACAGGCTGCAAACAAACGAGTAATAACTTTGTTTAACGGGGTAGATATTTCACATAATTTTTTTAGAATTTTCTCGAGTTTAGTCTACATGCATAATTACCCACATTTCGTACAGATTATTTCTCAATACCACATTTACATGGTAATGGAAAAATACAAGTGAAATCAGATATAGCTAATAATGCTTGGGAATTTATCCAACTTCAGACATATAAAAGAATACCGAGTCCAAAATAACACTTAAGTGAAACTTTTCTGTACAGATTTTTATGACCTCAAATGATGTAATCAAAGAACAGTAATTCCCCACACACGCATAACAACATCCACAACTCTCGAAATAAATTTAAACAGGAGTAGTGTTTTGTATCATCTTCAAGAATAAAACAAGAATATTACCTGCAGGCAGCGTACATATCTCTTTGTATAACCTAAATCATTTACTAATGGCACTTCCAAAGTTTTCGCCAATTGTCGAGCTGATGTCACGAACCTAAATCAAGCCAAAGCATTAAAGATCACCAAGTACAGAGTTATAACAAATAAATCACGATGTTACAAGTATACATTACAATATCTCTAGAAGAACAACCATGCATTTTGAGATCCAGTCCTAGCACCATTTCCAAAAAATTCCCGTTTCCATTTTCATACCCAAAACAAAACTATTTTGAAAAAGCTCTCTTTCCCCGGTTAAAACATTAACAAAGAGGAATTTAACACGAAAGTGTAACATATTTTATGGTGGAGAACAGAGCCAGGAACCTACACATTACAATTACTCTGCATCTCCGGAATTGATAGATTGGACGAAGCATTTTGAGTAGCAGCCTGATATTTCTGAGCTGCAGTACCAAGCTGACTAACCTGTACGTAACAGTCAACGGTTAGCTATGCACAAGGTAAACTAATAGCAGGAGTATTTATATATATATATATATATAAATATGTATATAAATGAAAAACACTTTCGTTGACAATAAATCAATCACTAGGTAAAGGGGATAGGGAATCTTCAAAAGAGCAAAACAAAACAAAAATATATATCATAAAACACACAACAAAAAATCTGCTTAGTGTAACAAAGATGGCTCCCAATAGATTAAGCTGAGTAATAAAGAAGCCAATGTCAACCAAATTAAGAAGCCAAATCCGAATTTTAACTTAATATTCAATTCTAAATCCACAACTTGAATTTTATACCAACAGATTCGTAAATGAAAATTCCCATCTTAATCCGGTCAAACTAGGAGCAGGATTGAAAATTTTAGCCAACAGAACAAACAAAAGTTCATTCAGGCAGAAAGATACACCTTCTAACAGCCGATACAACATTACCATAATTTTATTTATAGCACTACAAATGGTGCATAATACATTTTTAATGGAAATGCAATTAAGCCTGAAGCTAATGGGAAAGAGTGAGATCAATGCTTCCACGAGAACCAAAACTCAATATTAAAACAGCCATGATAACTCAAAAGATTTCATGTGAAAATAATAGCACAAAGAGAGCCGAAATAAATTAGTTTCTGAAAATATCTACTTCAGACTAAAGGAACTAAAATGCCTAAAACATAAATACGTTAAACAAAAATGCATTTACTATATCCTACATTATTCTGAGTTCGCAAAGGGGAAAAAGCGTTTTTGTGAGAAGCGAGGACATAATTGATACGTGAAGTGCCTCTTCCTTGCTAATGAAGGCTTCTGACTTACAAGTACATCAATCATCTTGCTATCTTCGTTTTTTCTGTTTAAATTTTAGACAAGATGTGTAATCATATCTCTTTCAAATTTTAGACAAGATGTGCAATCATATTACTTTCAAATCTCAGCAATATGGGATTAGAGCTTCTTTTGTTGTGTAGTTTAAAAAAAAAAAATTAAGTAACAAAGAAAAGTCATCTTCAAATAACCTGAGGTATCAGCAATCTTCGAGGGATAAGCTCTTCATGACGCCTTGCACAAAATTCCCAAGAGCATATCTGCCAAAAAAAATGAATTTAAACAAATAATGCCTGGTAAAAATTGAAGCCAAAAGTACTTTAAGATATGTAAAAACACTTGATATTTCTTTTGTCAGAACCTTGAGATCCGGAGAGAAAACTATTCGAAGTTGGCCATCACGAACAACACGAAGTTGCTCAAAAACACTTTCTTGTATGGCCTTTGCATAGTCTAAGACAATCTGGCCTGATGAGTTATTGTACTCACGGGGCATATCAATATACAAAAGTTCCTCCAGAGTACCACTTTCATACTTAATTTTGAAAAGTCTGGGGAGAACCTCAACCGTCGCTTCTGAAAATACATTAAACATACATCACATATCGATGGAAAATGGAAAACTTCATGATGAAGGAATCAAGGCCTAGACTAAAAGCGAAGATAATCTAAACTTTCAAGAAAAGTACGAAGCAGTAAACAGCATAATTTTGAAGTGTATACAGTACAACGTACCGAAACCACGGCCAGGTTTCCGATTGCATATTTCACAATGCCATACATCCTGGAAAATTTTCAAGTTGAGTTAAATTCATGACTCAATGAGCTGTAATTCAGATTATAAATCAATGTCTATGCAGATTTCTATGCAAGTCTTAACAACTTAAACTAAAATATTTCCCCGCTTTTGGATAAATATTTAATTACCAGAACAAGAAACAAGACAATGAATGGAGGAAGTTAACCATATTCACAGTTCACTCATCCTCGGTAATAATAGTAAAAAGTCAAGATTTCCTTCAGCATCAGAATACCTGAGGGAAAACACCAGTGGTCTGGCGACCACTTCCGTACATAGAAACACACCATTTCTTTTTTGCATGGGGTGCAAAGAACTCAGCAACAAATTTCCTCCAGAACTCAATATTGTTATCCTGCATGAAAAGAAGCCATAAAGGACACGGTAATAAACAAACTAGAGTAAAAACAAAATTAACTTCACTGTACAGAGAGTATCATACTTCAGGCCTTTGTTGTTGTCGATGCATATAACTCGTTAAACGCCTGGCACACATTCCAGGTTCATATTGAGGTTTTGCAGGTGATCTCAAGGGCAAATTCTGCGGTTGAAGCTGTTGCAATTGAGACCGTTGCTGAGGTATTGCTTTTAAGAGTTGTTGTTGCTGGTGTTGCTGCTGTAACTGTAAGAACCTTTGTTGCTGCAAAAGATTAATCTGAGCTGCCGCAGCCTGAGAGGACTGCCTCGACATGTGTAGGAACTGCTGTTGCTGTTGTTGCTGCTGCTGTTGCTGTTGCTGTTGTTGGTGCATAAATAGAGACTGATCCGAGTGTTGGGGTTCCAACTTAACTGGCGCCAAGGCTCGCATAGTCTGAAGTTGTTGCGGTTCCAATTTCACCGCACTTAGATTTCTCAAGGGGTGCAACTGCTGTTGCTGCAGTTGCGGTTGTTGTTGTTGTCCATGTTGATCATTACTCACTTGGGGCTCTAACTTCACTGGCCCAACGCCTCGAATAGCTTGATATTGCTGCTGTTGTTGCTGTGCATTGTGAGGGGCGGAAAACTGTTGCATTGGCTGCTGACCATGCTGAAAGCTCTGCGGCTCGAGCTGCTGAGACTGCTGCTGATCCGGTAACAGCTGGTTACCAGAAGCATTAGAAAACTGTTGACCCTGGGCTTGACCAGATGACCCAGGGTTAGCCATAGTTGATGGAACATATGTTGACGAAGGAGCATTGAAGCTCATTCCATTGCCGACCGAAGAAAGTGGATCCGACTCGGCCCCTGTATCGATACCTCCACGCTGGCTACTCCCAGTACCAGAAAGCCCTGAATTCGGAATCCCATTTCCAAAAGATTGATTCAGAAGCGAAGGCACATTAGGAACATTGCCAAGCATATTCATGTTGTTAAATTGAGTGCGCGGTGAGACGAGTGAAGGGAACGCCGCCTGTGCAGGCAGGGGACCCCCTTGAGCTCCCAAAATACCAGAATTCGATCTCAAGAGCGACGGCGGAACGGACTGGGCACCACCAATAGGAGTGGGCGGCCCCGAAGGCACCATATTTTCCAAAACCACAAATTCACAAATACTTAGCGAAGAACTACTACAACAACTATCTAAAAAAACATGAATTTCACTAAAATAAGCTTAACCTAGATAGCATTTCAGTCCAACATCCATGGCCAAAGGCTTCAAAGTCGTTATTGTGCACCAATAAAAATGGGAAAGCCTTGTGCCTCAGCATGTTGTGTAGATTACCAAACACAAACCGAAAACCGAAAAAAGCGGAAACCCGAAAACAAGCTTTGATTCTGAGCATTCTAGAGCCTCAATAACTCCAATAAAGAAGCAATCTTCGACCAGATTCCACATGAATCTCTGCTGAACATACCAAGTCTCAGATCCACTCTGACCTCAACCATTGAACACAAAAAGGCTTAAACAATCAACAATCGGATTCTCTCTCTTATCAACCAAAAACCCTGACAAAATCATCAACAATTATCAGAATTCCGTAACAAAACAAAACCTTTTCAAGAAATTCAAACGAAATTCAATACAACTTAAAGCAAAAATTACATACCAAAAAAATTATAAAAAAAAAACCCATAAAACAATTCTAGAGAGAACCCATAAAAAATAAAAAATAAAAACTTCACCAGACTAGAACACAAACAGAGCTCAAATAAATGCAAAAAGTAAATACTAAAACATTCTCGATCGGACCCGAAACCCACGCAAATCAAACGATCCAGGCCTAAAAAAGTAACCCAAAATAAAAGGAAGACCCAAAAGAGGAAAAGAAAAAAAAAAAAGACTAAGCGAGGACTCACCAGAGAGTAGAAGAAAAAACTTCATTACTATCTAAGAAAACCAAGGAGATTTTTTCTCTCAATCCAAACTGATCAGAATACAAAACCAAACAAAACCAACTCTTCGATTTCTCCGACAGTTTCAGTTTTTCTTTTTCGAATCTCTTACAACAAATACCAAAGTTGAGCTTCTTTGTTGTTGTTTTTTTTTTTTTTTTTGTCTAGGGTTTCTGAGCTGTATTTTCTCTGTGAGTACACGGCCCTGTAACCTCGCTGTATCAGAGAGAAAGGGGAGAGAAAGGGAAGAGAAACGTTTTAGAGAGAGGAGAGACAGAGAGATAGAAAGAGAGAGAGAGAGAGAGAGACTGAGTGTAGGTGTCCTTGCGGACGTCAAAATTGTATTCGATCGGATTGAATTTGCTTCATTCCTTCTTTTTACCTTTTCTCTTTCTTTTCTTTCTTATTTTCTTTTGTTTCTCTCTCTTCTTTTTTTTTTTTTTTTTTCACTCTCTCTCTCTCTCTCTCTCTCTCTCTCTTAGAATGAAGTCAAATCCTATTCTTCTCTCCTATTAAAACATAACAAAATAATTTTATGTTTATGTTATGTCCATTATTAGCATTAACATCCATTATCCATCATCATCATCAGCATCATCGTTTTTTTTATTATTCTTGTTATGGTCATGCATGATTATAGTGCATATAATAATAACATATTCCCATATTACTTTACGATATTACCCCCCTTCATTGTTGCTTTTTTTTCCTTTATAAATTGGGAGTCTCATGCATTTAAAATACAAAATTTTAGAAATATTTTATGGTTCGTTTGATGTTTGGGTTGAGTTTGAGATGAGATGAAATTTTTTAATTTGAGGTGATTAACTTTTTAAAAATTAATTATAAATTTTATTGGGTTTTTCAGAAAAAAAAAATAAAAATCAAGATGAAAAAATACAGTTTAATTGGAGTTAAACCTGGATACCAACGTGGACACAATTAAAAATGAATTGAGTTTTAAAAATGTATATTTTGTTGAAAATAAATTATTTAGAATTCTAAAATATAAAAATTTAAAATGTATTAGGAAAAAAATAATAACATAAATCTTATTTTATTTATCTTATCATTAAAAATTTAAAATATATATATATCTTAATTTGATTTTGAATAAAAAAAATTATAGATTTTCAAATTTTAAAAATAAAAAAAGTTTTAGACGTGTAAATAGTAAAATGGTTTATTTTTATGAATAAGACAAAAAATAATTAGAAAACTCCTTCTAGAGTTAATGCTCCAAATGGCCCATCAAAATTTTCAACTAAGTCTAGTATGATGAAATTACTATTATTTTACAACTGCAACCACCCTTTCATTATTGGCTTGTTCAATTTTCTCTGAGAAGGAAAAAAAATTTCTCACTTGCATCCTCAAAATTGAGAATCATTATCTTATCGAACTTTAGAGAATGTCTATTTTGCCCCGATATTTTTCAAATATGATTCATTTGGATATGTTATTATATCAGATAAATAATTCAAATGTAATGTATGTATTTTTGTATGCAATTGGATGTCAAGTTTTTACATTTGAGTGTATGTATTCCAATAAAATATGTGTTTGGATGTCAACATTGGTAATGAGGCTTTAAAAAGGTGAATAATGTTTGTATTCAAACATGTGTATTTTTCAAAAACATTTAGTATTCGTTTGGTAAGTTAGTTAAAAATAAAAATTTTAAGTTAGAGTTAGTTGATTTTTCAAAAACTAGTTATAAATTTTGTTATTTAAAAAAAAAATTGATATAAAAATATACAATTTTGTTAGAGTTGAATTAACTTACCAAACGAAGTATTATATTCAAATGTTGAATGGTAATGATATCGGGGTTTGTTAAAAAAATGTGTTATTCAAATGTAAAATACTGACAATCCAAATGATTATTGTATTATTACATAAAAATATTTCAATGAAATGGTTGATCAAAATGCCCTACTAGTCTCACATACCCCTCTTTATCAGTTTTCCATTAAAAAAAATATAGAAAAAGAGGTCTTTACAAAATTCGTCTCACTCCTCTTATATTATCTTTTTTGTGAAATAAAGGGTTCGTTTGCCATACCAACTCAAACCATTCAACTCAAACTTTTTTTTGTCTTTTTCCCAAAAAAATTTTGTCTTTTTCCCAAAAAGTTTTTTGTCTTTTCTGAAAATTAAAAAAAAATTTACTATTCAAACTTAAAAATCTCAACTCAAACCGGTGAACCAAACGAACCCTAAGAATAACAATATATAAACGGATAAAGACATGGTGATCCCTTAATTTTTTACTTTTCTGTCTGTTTTTTTAATTCTAATAAATGAAATTAAACTAATTTAAAATTCAATTTACAAAATAGGAGTTTTAAAAATTTAAAGAGTAAAGTAAAAAAACGATACTTCAATCTCAAGACACAAATGAGATTGAACAAAAAGAAAAAAGAAGTTTGCTTGTGGAATTTTTTCAATGTATTCACAAAGTTCTGATTGAATAACATCTCCAATAGCTATTATTTAATTCCAACATAATGTGTGTTTGTTTTTTTTGTTTTTTTTTGTTTTTAATTGCTATGGATACAATGTGTGTTTTGTTAATGATAAAATATTCAAGTTAAATTTAATTAATTTCATTATTTTACAGCAAGTCAACTTAAATTCAAATATAAGTTTTCATTTTTCAAACATTCGTATTACATTCTTTTTCTTTTTCTTTTTTTATTTTTACACTATTCAAATACTATATTAAATAAAAACTATTTAATCACATTTTAATTTGAATAAACAATTGCCACCTATAGTCCAAACGGGGGACTCAAAACCTTACCAAGCTGCTCTGCTTTGGGACTTTCTTTTTTTGGTTTGATTTTATTGTTTGACATGGCAAAGATTTAATAAATGTTATATACAGCAAGGACTAAGGAGTGGAGAGTGAAACTTGCCCAAAAAAAAATAAATAAATAAAGGAAGTGGAGACTTCCAACATTAGTAACACACGTCTCTTTGGAGACGCATCAAGTCAGGATTCCTAGGAGTATCTTTAGCTCAAACCAATTTTGAACTCTAATCTTTAGCCTAAAAAAAAAAAAACTCTTAATATAGTAGCAAAAAAATTTTTGTAACTCTTAATTAGATGAGGAAGAATAAAAAGGGTTATATGCTCAGACAATGGAAGAAGTTCTATGATTGGGCATGAAAAATGCATTTGTCAATGTGGTATATTTTTGTTCTTGAAAATAAAAACAAATTGCGAAATATGAAAGATAATATAATCGTCAATTTATAAACAAAATCTCATATTAAAAAAAACTTGGACACTGATAGACAATCAATTTCACCAGTAAAATTGAATGATGTACAAAGAGAAATAACGTATCCCAGACTTTATGACTAAAAAAACACCCAAATAGGCATCCAAAATATCAAGTACACACATGACTCTTTAACTAAATCCTCTATAGTTGATTGAAATAGCAATTCAACCGATAACAAGAAATCTATAACACAAAAGTCACACAAACAATTGCAATAAACAGATCTTACGGACGAAAAACAAAACCAAATACTTAAACAAACAAGATAAATATCTAAATTAATCGGGGTAAGAACCATCATTATCACTAATGAAAAATGATGAAAACCACAAGTCAAAAATCGAAGCACCAAGGATAGCAAGGTTCCCCAATATCGGAAGAAAAACATGGTAGAAAAGGCAAGCAGTTCACAAATACATATCTCCAACAGCGACAAAAGTTGACACACGCACCACCATAAGAGGGATGATAATTTTCCTGGTTAATTCATTAACCTGCGAGGACTCATCTTAAATAGGACAGAGAAAACTCGATCTAAACAGGTTGGGATTATTAACGAGTTAAAAGACTTAAAAGACAAAAATAAACAATAAATAAATAAGAAAATAAAAGATAAAAAAGAAGACAAATGATTTAAAGTGTTGTCATTCATGAACTAAAAATAGACATAAGATTTACTAATAAGAAACATTCTGTATGGGCTCCCCATACAAATTCAAGTTTACAAGTACTAAAACATGTAAGTTACTCAAAGATGTCAAATCTCTTAAAATCAATGAATTTTTCCTAATTTGAAAATTAATATTAATAAATTTAAATCTGTAATATCACAATCAGTGAATCTAAAAACTAGAAATAATTATGAATGATAATTTCAATGAATATTTTCCAATAATCTCAAATCTCAACAAAAAATTTAACTCATCACGGATTTAAGAGTCCCTGACCCTATTCTTTATTTACAAGTCCTTTTAAGTTATCTTATTTTTGAATTAAAGATTTTGTATATGATGTTTACATAAACATGTTAGATATATAAAAATAAAAAAATAGGGTCTTAATTTATTTTAACTTAAGGTCTTATAGATACTTGTTTTATGATGAAAATAACTAATCGGATAAGTACCTGCGGGGTACCCCGATCTGCGACAAGGAAAAAATTGCCTCATTCCCGCCAACTTAAACAGGTTAACAAGCAAGTATGGATCGCATTTTTTTGCGGGCGGACTTACGAGAATATTACCCTACTCCACACCCACCCTATTGTCATCCCTACATATGACTCACTTTCTCCTGCAGACCAAAACCTATAAAAGGGCATGTCGAGACGATGACCAAAGCGCTTGGAAATTTCTCACCATTGAAAACAATTCTACCCCATTTACAGCTTCAATCTGGTAGCTCTCTCCCTTCATTGATGGCACAAACCATACTTCTAAACTCAACATTGGATGACAAACTTTTTAATTATTAGATTTTAAACAGATCTTGTTAAATTCTTATATTTCATGTAATAATATGTTTTAATAGTATTAGTAGGTTTATTTTTTATATCCTATCATAAAATTCTTTATAATATATATAATATTTTTTAAAAGGAAATTAATGAAATTATAATAGATGTAACATATTTATTACCTTTAAACTTTTATTTAGAGAATTTATTAGTAAGCATAACTTATTAGTAGAATATAGTTTTTTTTTTCTTCTTTTAATGTAAGGGGTAGAAGCATTCCATTTTCACATTTAATGTTGGAGTCAAAGTCTAAAATCACAATTAAACATAGTTTTAAATGTCAAATATTAATAAAATTTTATCAAATTATCATACTTTTGAATCTAACCATGATATGCATCATTACAAATTGTATCTTTTTAATTGGCTATACTTAAAAATTTATCAACACAATTTTAGTCTTTTAGTTAAATCCTATTGCATATGCTCGTCCTTTCTTCTAGTTTACTTAGATGATGATCTACTAGTCTTGCCTTAGTATGAGACCTAAAACCAAAAAAAAAAAAAACCTTAAGAGCAACTTCTCAAAACACGTCTCCGCCTACAGAAGGGCCTCCTTTCAGACACGCTCGTTGCCAATATGATACATATAAATTGCAAGAATTCTGATGAAAAAAATAGACATTGACTATTTCACCGTTTCTCACATCTCGATGTGAAACTTTGTTAGTTAGAATCATAGGAAATTGAACACTAACCTGGCCAACTCTACGGGCAGGCCGGGGTCTATCCCTTCCATTTCCTGAGTAATATATATAGGGTGGTGGCGACCATGGTGAAGCAAGAACAAACAGGGCACACAAGAGTCTAGTCTTTGTCCCATTTCAAGCCCACCTTCTTCATGCTCATAGGCCGTTCCACTCATAGGCCCATCCTACTCTTCTTAACACTGGACATGTCCTCTTGACCCACCATCCATCCATCCCACCCAAGATCTTAAATATGAATTCTCTTTGTCGGGAGAGAGAGCCTAATAAAATTAATTTTTATACAGAGTAATAGTAGTAAATAATTACATTAAATTTTTAACATTAAAATAAATGATATAATTAGATTTATGACTATACATAAAATTACATATTTTTTCTCTGAACTTTAAATATTGTCACAAAATACCTTATGAATTTCAATCTGTAACATTCTTTCTCCCTTTAACTTTACAAAAGTATGTGAATTTTTCTCTCAATTAAATTTTTGACAAAAAATAAAAATAAAAATGCACATAATAATTATTGGAAGTATGAGTTGTGGATATTAAACTTGAAATTACAAAGTTACCCTTATAATTAGATTTAAAAACTAAATATTTAGAGCATATGGCTGATTTTCAATTTTTTTTTCATACTTTTCTCTTATATGTAACTTCGCAATTTCACATTTAATAAGGATAATAGGTGTCAAAAGTGCTGCTAATGTATGCCACTTCATAATTTCATATTTAAAACCCCCAACATATGCTTCCAATGAGTGCTATGCGTATTTTTTTTTCCTAAAAAATTTAATTGAGGGGGGAAATTAACAAACTTATCCAAAGTTTCGGGGGAGAGTATTACAAGTTGAAGTTCGGGGGTACTTTGTAACAAGGCCTAAAATTTGTGGAGAAAGTATAATTTGTTCTAAAGTTTTTCTAAGTCTTACATGGCTAAAATATGACAAAATGAGTGCTTTTATTACTGGTATAAAATTTGAGTGACATTCTTGTTAACAATTCAAAGTTTGAATACAATAAATAACAAAATTTGCAGAAACATTTTAGATGATCGAATCATGTACAATAAAATTTTTACCAGTATACAATATTGCACAATAAATTATTTATTGAAGATAAATTGTTTATTTATCCAGTAAATTTACTGTTTAGTATTATTTACTACAAATATTTTAAAGCAATGCTATTTGCCTTTTTTTTTTACACTAAAAAAATGCCATTTACTTTTTTCTCTCTTACTTCTATTTCTATGATGAGGCGGTCTCATACTCTCTGATTTATAAGACTATGTCGATGTCGTATCATTGAACAAACTACAAATCCTTTAAAATACTTGGATTTTGATCTCTGCTAAAATAAAGAGATTACTATAGAGATTTCATATCGTAATGTTCCAAGGAAAAAAAACAGATGGCTCAATTTTATTGAAGTCGATTAATAGACACTCCATCTTTTACCGAACAGGACAACTAGCTTAATTATATTTGCATGCAAGCCCCACGTTTTTTACAAAAGTCCTTTTGAACATATTCCAAATGAAAAAAAGACTTATTCCCCCCCCCCCCCCCCCCCCCAACATAAATTCAAGACTGCCCATTACAGCATTCTAGAAATGCATACACCCAAAAAAAAAAAAAAAAAAAAAAAAAAAAAAAATCCTTGATGAGCTTTTTGTTTGCATTGGCTTCTTCAAAGCCAATTTTGAAACGACAGAGAAGAAGAAGGAGGTGGGTCTCTACTTGGTCCAATAGTGTCCTGAGGTTGTGGGCCCAACTCAGGCCCCATTGACATTGGGCTGCTTGTTAGTTTGATTGGGCTTCGAAAGGCCCACTTCCAGAGAATCTTCTGAAGTGGGCTTTTTGGAACCACTTCCACGGTAAATGAAGTACAAAATCAGCTGTGATGCTCCAAGACCACACCCAAAACCATTTGGCACCTGCAAAACAGCACCAATAAGGTGTAAAAACAAAAAAACAAAATTTACCTTACGTATGGAATGCTATTTCTAATCATCAAATTTCCATAAGTTAGAAATTGTGGGTTTTTCATTTTGTAAACGAGATAACCGTTTGGATATGTAAAAAGGATTGTAGAAAGATGTTTGAATAATAAATTAAAAAGTCATCTCTTTTTTAAAATAGGATGAGTTTTCTTTTTGAAAAATAAAGAAGAAGAGCTCAAAATGTATTCTTGGCTTTTCTCACAAACTATCATGATGCGTTGGGATATCCCATTCAACTTGACTTGATATATTATTCTAATAGAATAAGTATTTCAAAATGGTTTTGAATGTCTTCTTTAATCACTATATACAAAAATAATAATAATAATAATAATAATAATAATAATAATAATAATAATTGTGTTTGAGTTATTTACATGCTAAGTTTGAGTCACATAGAGAGCATATTATGTGATTTATAAAAAATTGAAATAAAATAAATAAATGAATCGTAAAATAAGTAAATATACTATTTAAATTGAGATAAATTCAAACATAATATACAGAGCAATTACATGAGTAATATCTCGGATCAAAGTTAAATGTATGATCCTGTTAAGGGAAAGAAAAGAAAAGTCCAAAAGAATTTTTTTCCCCTTATTTTTATGTCTCTTTTGACTCCAAAAATACCATTGAATGTGAGATAGAGAAGAGAGAGGCACATACCGCAACGAAAGGGTCACGGCCAAGCAAGCCATAAATGAACCAGGAAGTACCACACAAGAAGACAAATAGAGACAAGAAAAGGGCATGAATTCCACGCTTTTGGTCTTTATCACCGTTCTCTGCACATTGTAAATTTAAAAACCATTAAGCATCTTTTCATCAATTTCCAGGGAAGTGACGTTAAAGTTGGTTCTTAAATATTTAATTTTATATAATTTTGATATATATATTTTTTTGTTTGTGCTTAGATTGATATTAAATTATTAAAAATATTATTATAGTAATTTTTTAATTAATTTTTGGATAAGATTTATTAACAAGTGTAATTTTTTTTTTTTGGACAAAATCGCTGACAAATTGCATTATGAAAAAAGAATAGTAAGAATTATTAAAAAAAAAAAAAAAGGAGAAAGCTTTACCATGATTGAAAGAGGGGAGGCATACATGACGATGGAGAAAATAGTGGCGGCGAGGCCACAGAAGAGCTTTCTGCCCTTGCCATGCAAAGCAAAGAGGGAGACCAGAGCCACAGTTACGAACACAGTGACCACAAAAGCGAAGAGACCAAATATTTTGAGCTTTTCTTTCTTCTGAGCAAATATTATGAACACCAACACGTATACCAACTCTATTGCTGCTCCTGTCCCGTTTATTGTTGACACCAATATGTTGTTTGGCGACACAAACGGCAGTCCATACCTGTTGTTTCAATGAATTAAAATATATTTAAAAACAAAAAAAAAAACAAAAACAAAAACAAAAACAAGGTTTAATTTTTACCACTATCCTTTAGTAAAAAGTAACAGATATTTATAGATGTGTTTGTATCCTAGAATTCACTAGATGCTTCAAGAAAACCAAAATATATGTATATATTTTTTTTCTTTTTTGATTTGAAAAATATTATGAAACTAGAATATCTTGATTTACAGGAGGAAAGGTTATACTAATATTGTGAATTAAAAAAAAAATGGATTTTCTCCAATACCATTTATGGAGAACTCACTAGAAACTAAACGAAGAAATAAAAAAAATAAAAAAAATAAAAAATTCAAGAAGTGGGTATTTGGAGTACTCACTAGAAATTTGAAGAAAGGAAAAGAACTATCTTGAAAAAGGAAAGGAAAGGAAAAGGTAAAAGAAAAAAGTGCTTGAAGTAAAAGGAAAAAAGAAAAGAAAAGAAAAGAAAGAAAGAAGAGAAGCATTACCAGGCGGAGAGGAGGCAATTGAGCAAAGTCATGACATAAGGAATGCCTGAGAATTGCTCTGTGGACTTCTTCTTTATGATTCTCTTAAACGTGATTCTACAACCCAAAAAACAAAATAAAAAAAGAAAAAGAAAAAAGAAAACCAGTTTAAAAAAACACACACAGAAAAATAGTTCTTGTGATTGTTTTGGGTTACCTCAAAAACTAAATTAATTGTAGTTTTATGCACGTGTAGTAGTCAAAAGGACACAACAAGAAAAGCCGTTTTGGGAGTCACCCATCTCCAAAATCTACCCCAAACAAAGAAATAAAAAAATCTTGTGACTCATGAGAGAGAGGAAAAAAAAAAAACAAAAGTTAGAGAGAGAGATATTTTTACGTTGGAGCCAAGAAGAGGAACAGAGCAAAAGCATTTCCTACATCAAAAACCGAAGACGATTAAGAAAACAAATACCCATTAGAACAAGCTTGAAAAAAATTTCAGAAAAAGAAATATAAACAAAAAAAGAAATATTACAGAAACCAAACCCACCAAAGACTCCGAAGACAAAATGCAGAACATCCATTGGGAGGAAAAGTCTCTTAATTCTACCAAGGAATAAGAGAAAAGAGAAGAAAAACCCAGATGAGGAAAAACGAAACCGATAAGTACAGATATTTAAAAAAAAAAGAACCACAAAGGGAAAACAAAGGAAAAAAAAAACCTGATGAAAAGTGCTTAAAGAGCTATAGGCTTTTGTTCACAATTGGAAAATGTGGATTGGGAGAGGAAGTAAAAAGAAGGCAATCTGTGGGGTTTATATAGAGCAAAACAATATTTGGAGAATCTGAGGCCTTGTTTGATAACCGATCCTGTTTAAATTTTTTTTTGTCTTTTTTCTCAAAAGTTTTTATCTTTTTCTCAAAAATTTTTTTGTCTTTTCTGAAAAGTCAACAAAATTTACTATTTAAACTTTCAACTCAAACTTACACACCAAATACCCCCTGAAATTCTGATGCTAATTAATTCTTTTTCTTAAAAAAAAAAATCAGTAAAAAGTACAAAAAGAAAAAAACAGATGAAACAACTGTTTTAAGAGCTTCATGTTTTTATTTACCGGTAAGTCTGTAAGAAAGTCTAATTTATATACCTTAGATGTAAAACTCATTTTTAGATCGTCCTAACGTAATCGAACGGTTGATATGTTATTTATATATGATAATTACAATATACCTTAATCCATAATATTATATACTAAAAATAAAAAAATAAAAATTTAAAAAACTAAAAAAAAAAAACCTGGTCTTGTGACATTCCACCAGCGGCCCCCCCAATGCTAGTGATGACGCCGAGGAGGCCCCCCTCCCCCGATGCCGACGCCCTCCCCAAACACCGACTAGATCTGGCTTCGGGGGGGTGATGGGGGACTAAGCTAGTGGCGGGAGGAGGGCCGGCTTTGGGCTCACGGCGCAGGGGGGGCTCGTCAGGTCGGGGTGGGGGGCTCGTCGGCGGCCAAATAAAAAATAGATTATGTTTTATTTTTAATTTATTTTTAAATATATTATTTTAAAATTTTTTAATTTATATTAATATAAGATAATATGTATTATAACTATCATATACAAACAACACATTAATTATTTGATTATATTTTAATGGTTTAAAATGAAACTCTATTGATAAAATATATTAAAAGAATTCTATTACATAATTACCTTTTATTTACAGCTGGAAAATGTGGACCGGGAGGTAAAAAGAAGGTATGTATTTAATTTATGTGACTTTTTAATTTTTTTTATAAGATAATGTGATTTTTTAATTAAAATATCGTGATATTATAATTAAAACAGATTTTTACTCTGCCTGTCATGATACTATTAAAATAAAATAAAACAAACAGAAAGAGACGAATTATTCAAGGAAACAAAACGAGAAGAATCTGAAATCAGTATATACTGAAGGCAATTAATTCTTTTTCCTAAAAGAAAATAATTAAAAAATAAGAAAATACTGGAGATTGCCCTTATCCTTTTGCTTGGGTAATGAGAAGTGTCTGCTTCTCATGCTGTCTTCTGAAGTCTGGAACTCTGCCTACTTTTTTATGTCAAAAATGCCCACACGTACTTTCTGAGGAGCTATAAATTGAATTATTGCCATTAGGCCCTTACAGAAATGACAAATTACTCGGTGGTCCAAAGAAGATTAATTAATGATCCGGTTGGATCACTTATTATTTTTTAAATTTTTTAATAAATTATTATATTTGGTATTTGATTCAAGTATAATACAACTATTCTAATATGTATTATAATGAAATGTGTATTTATATATTAATATTGAAATATATTTAAATGCATGTAAAAATAAATGTGTGTTTGAAAAATATGTATATCGAAATAAGATTTAAATCTTCTATCTAATTTTTGGTATCCAAATGATGTGGTTAATAATCTTACGTTACGTTGTTCTAAAGAGTTTGAAATGTTTTGTAATTGAGTTTTTATATCTTAAAGATATAATTTTTTTTAACGATGTGTCAAAATATAATTAATTAGACACATGTGAAACATCAAAATTGGACGGGAGATATTGATATGTTCAAATGGTAAACAATATTTGTATTGGGGGTTTGTTCAAAACATTGTGTATTCAAACACACAACATTAATAACCAAATAAATATTGTGTTGTATTATAATTAAAATATTCTAATTGAACAAGCAATAAAAACTTCCCATAATTTTTCTTATATATATTTTTTTTTCTAAAATAGGAAAAAAATGAATATTTTGTGAATTTGTTGGGCGGAAGAAAAAAGATGGGGAAATTTTAGGACGGATAGGATATGAAATGATGCCCTATTGAAAATAAATGTGTTTGAACCTTTTTTTTTTTTTTCCTCAATAAAAGGAGAATCAGGTGGTGCTAATCCTATTCCCATAGCTCTTCGGCTATATAGCAATCCCGGGGACCACTGGGAAGTAGTTAGGGCCTACATCCAGTTCACCAAGCTTTCAACTGAGGGCCACTAACGCTCGCCCTTGACCTTTATGCTTCAACGACTAAAGCTAAAACAGGACCTTAACTTGCAGGCTATGGGATTTGAGCCTTGGTGGAACGAATGGAGAGATCTTGGACAAGGCCTCAGACCTTGAACTGTTTGAACTGTTAGCTTCTAAAGAGAATTTTCTAGCAGGAAGGAAAAAGTAAAGTGCTATCAATTAATTAGCTTAAATATTTCAAACTATTTGATTTTTATAAAATTACGTCATTTCTTTTTAATTTAATATGATTGTAATGTCATGTAATAGTAACCTTCGTATTAATTCTCTGCTTTGATTAGATCCAAGTGAATTTTGATGCCACTTTAATTATCAGTTAATGTGGAAGTGTATACTTTTTACAAGTAGGGTTTTTTTTTTTAAAATAATTTTTTATAAACATACATAAAATACAAACACCACAGTTGTATGTAATTGAACTATTAAAATTTCACAAAAGTTTGTTGAATTTGTGTACTAATATTCTAAAATTCTTACTATACAAGCACTCTAAGTTTTTGTTAAAATTGAAGAAATTTTTTTTTTTATCTTCTTCAATATATGAAAGACATAGGATTTTTTTTTTTTTTTTTTTGAGGTACAGACGAAATCTCTTTTGTTAAAGTAGAAATTACATTTCAATTTTAGTAGCTTACTCCCCTAACATAGTACCAAGAAATTGTCTACACTAGTATTACTCAAATTTAGTTATATGTCCGAACAAGAAAATTCAATGCAGATATAAATATATAATAATAATAATAATAATAATAATAATATCACATCTAATTCTATTAAAACATATAAAGTTCGAATTCCACTCTTTCAAATCATTTATATATATATATATATGGAAATCCAATAGCATTTGTCATTCATGCAAATCCTTGTAGGACCAAAAATCTTTGTAGGACCAACTTGGCAGTTTACCACGGATAGCAGATATAACGTAACATTAATACTAAACTCTTTCATAAGATGTGGAATTCGAACTCCTCTGTTCACAAACTAAAAAAAAAAAAAAACCTTTCGCAGTTTATTCACTTACTTTTATTCATTGATACGGAGAAATCATGAAAACAAAAGAGTTTATTTTACATTATATTAAGCTTGTATTTGGTTCGCCGATTGGAGATGAAATTTTTAAGTTAGAGTTGGTTGAATTTTTAAAAACTAGTTATAAATTTTATTGACTTTTTAAAAAAAGATAAAAACTGAGATGAAATTTGATCCATGTGTTATTTGAGCCATCGAGGAATGGTCCCAAATAGAATATGCTCAAATATGTTTTCCAATATAAGAGATCCAACCTAATATACTGGCGGTAGTAAACACCTACCGAGGGGTGTGGGTAGGGCAGAACTGATGCAAGGCGTTACCATGCTTTTACATATGGATCAACAATGGTTTTGTTTGAAACCCTCTCCCCTCAATATTTTAAAACGATGTAAGTTTTTGATGACATGTATGATTAAATAGCATGAGCAACATTCATCTATCTTATATGATATGTTATCAAATATGTACAACAAACATCCATCAAACATATTCATCAATCCATGACAAAACATAGAATAAATAAATGACGGAAAAATAAATAACTTAACCATGGTCCCATCCTAGAAAAAAGAAAAATAAAGATTACAAAATTACATCCAAAGCATTATTTGGGTCTTGAATTTCGCTCCATCTTTACGTATCCATCTAAATGCATTTCCACTAATTATTTCTCATCCCACAAATTCCTTAAAATTTAAATATGAAAAAAAATTCAAAGTTTAAACAATTTTAAATCTCATGTATAATTATATGTAATTTTAAATTTAATTAAAATTAAATATTTTAATACATAATTTAAATTTAAATTTAAAATTTGACACACAAACATGAGGAGCTTGCCCAACCCTCTCAGGTTGGGCATTGGGCCACGCCACCCCGCAGGCCCTAGCCTGCGAGGCATTGCACGCACACAGCCAAGGCTGTGCGTGCGCTTGGAGCGCAAAGCGCCAACAGCTGCCCCTAGCGTGTGCTCTAAGTCGCGCACGCTGGCGCCCGTTCTACACCCAGCCCGCATGCTGATGCCTGCGAGTCTGGCCAGCGCGTGCTGGTTTGCACACCTAGCCCCCATGTGGAGCTTGGTTCCTCCCTTTCGTGCCTTGTCCTAAATTTCCAATTAGGATTTTAATTATGAAACCCTAATTGAATTAGGTCATCCACACATTAATTTGTCCAATATTAAAAATTAAATAAAAAACAATTTTTTTTGGGAAAAATAAATAAAGGTCTTCAATTTTCATCTCCACCATAAATAAATTACATTAAAAAACTATACCGTTTCCGGTGTACAAATTTTCTAAATATTCAAAGAAATAAAAAAAATCCATGGGAAAATTACGGTGATGATAAACCGCTTACATACTTACATGAAAAATCCTAGATACAATT
This sequence comes from Ficus carica, assembly GCA_009761775.1. Lineage (NCBI taxonomy): Eukaryota > Viridiplantae > Streptophyta > Magnoliopsida > Rosales > Moraceae > Ficus > Ficus carica. Next base: position 110,251 of record VYVB01000495.1, on the reverse strand, counting down.
TTTTAAAATTCTAAGGAATCATGACCGACAAAATCGAGCATGCTTATAGTAAAATTAAAATAACCACATACATCATACATAATCCATGATAACAACATAACAGAAACCCTAAAATGCCACTCTCTAGAAAATATTGAATCCATACATAGTTTAAGGAGAAAATTATATTGACTAATTTATGTATATGGCATAATCATAAGTTGACTCTGATACTACTTTTAGGTTATATGAAGGCGTAGCGGAATTTTTTAAAATTTTTCTTAAGATCGTATTAACTCATGTTGCCATATACAATAAATTATTCTATAATTTACGTACCTTAAGAGAAGACAATAGGAATGTTGGAGGATGTGATCAAAGAGAACTTCAACCAACTAGCCTTCATTACTATTATCCAATTCTCGGACGATTGAACGTGTGGGCACTTGGTCTCTCGATCGGTATTTGAGTGCAATTTTCTCATTCCAACTACCCAAAACTCTTGCAGCTTATTATTACTATAATGAAAGAATAATAATAAGCTCGCTCACATTAAAATATGTTATCTAAAAATAGGAGCCTTTTGAGTCTTATTTATAGTGAATGGACTGGGTGAAATTTGAATTCGAATAGGATACTTGAAAAAGATTTTTCTTTCTCCTCCTTTCCTAATCTACGTTTTTTCTCTTGCTCGGGAGATAGAAAAATCGCCAACAATAGGTTTAAGAGATTCAAAATTTTATCTCAAATTATCTTATGATTTTATCTCCATGGATAATGTTCCATAACTCCAATTTAAATTCAGAATAAAATCATGACAACTTTATTTGAATTAAATAATTATGTCATAATTATCCAAATAAAATCAATAAGGAGAAAATCTTTTCCTTCTCTTATCCACATTAAAAAAGGCCTAGCAAGGTAAACTAGGATAAGATTTTGTTTTAATTTCAAATCAAAATAGGAAAATTACCATATTAATTTAAAATATTTATTTAAATAAGATTATCTAGATATTTAAATTAATTATCCAATTAATTTATCCATATATCTTAATTTAAATTAATATCATATTTATCATAAAAGATAAATATAATTAATTCAAATTTCAAATCTTATCTTCAAATAAATATTTATCCAAACTAAATATTTATCTAATTAATTAAATGAAACAAAATTATCATTCTACCCTTAGAAGAAAAAATGCCTACACCTTATGGGAGGTGTTCTGGATTTTTCTTTTCACTTAGTCCAAGAATTAAAACCATAATGAATATCTCAATTGATTACCATCCATTAAGGAATTATATTGAGCTAGTAAATAGAGCAATTAGACATATATAATATGAACTTTAATAATTTATATAATTAATTATTCTATACCAAATAAATTAATTATATAATTATTAGTTTCAGAGTCACACCACTATAAACCTAAAATTGCACTCCCAATTATATACCATATTGCATAAGCCAGTGTGTAGCTGCAGCCCAATGACCTTGTCATATATGCAACACCCTCATATGATATCCATAATCAACTTAAAGTCAAAGTTCGTTTAACCTTTTAATCACGCTATCTTAAAGATCTATTATTCATCCAATAAAAAAATGATTTTTCACCCAAAGTGAATAATTAGTCATTTGCCCAGCAAACGACTAGAGGTCTCATCCATTTTCACATCATGTATAATGCCGTTTAAGAGAATAACATTTATTCTTTATGTAAGCTATGATTTCATATTTAAAACAAAGCTCACATCGAATATAAGTCATATACCTAACGAACCAGTTTAATAGCTTATTACTCCGAGACGCTTTAGTCTTTGGAACATCAAAGTATATAAGTCATGAACATGAAGTCATTTACTTACTCAAGATTAAGGTTATTGCATAATGAACGTCAAAAGCGAATTAATCTAATGAAGTGAAATTATAGATTAATTACACTTCGGTCCAATCCAATATATCACCATCATTAGACAATATATCTATGTCTCTACTTGGGAGTTGGCTCGCTCCAGATGGTCAAGACAAACCATCTCTCCAATTGGCTTTAGACAACATAATAGTCTTCATATGAGTTAAATGCTCACTCTAACCCCATAGACTATGGATTATAGATTTAGACTACTTACTTTAGAATGTTGTCTTCTCGCACACAAAAATTCATTGCATGCAACATTTTAACTATTTAAATACCAAGTAGTCAATGAGTCATATTTGCTTACATTTACTTTAACATGTAAATTTAGATGATGATAGTATAGTAAATATGTAATGAAAAAACACCTCAAATATATTATTATCAGTTCAAAATAAATGGAATACAACTAAAATATCTTTCACTCTTAGGGCATTCCCAACACAAACTTTCACCTTATACTAAAATCAAGTGTGAAATTATTGATAAATTATATAGCTTATACCTACAACCATCTAAACTTCTCATTTAAGAAGAAGAATCGCTTTTATACCCTTTTTAATCACACGACATTCTAATTTTGGGGCGGAGAATTTGAGTTTAAACTAACATTAAAAGTGAGCTTGAAATTATCGTTTAGTTAAGTCTCTATAACTACCATATACTAGTCCATGTCTTCGAAGCAGCACTTAATTTATCTCATTTCTTCAGTAAAAAATATTGATCTTCTTGTAATTACTTAACCGTGGAACCAATAATAATAATAATAATAAATGGTAAACTGTGAAATATATCCTACAACTTTAACGAACTTAAGATTGGTAAAAAAATTCTCCTATCCAAATTCGGTATCTTTACTTTTTGGGGAATACATTTTGGTATCTTATCTTTTAATAAATTTCATGTACAAGAGTGGAAGAGAAACTTTCACTAAAAAAAAAAAAAAAACCCTATGAAAATAGAGGGAACATTAATTGTCGACAAAAAAGAAAAACAGGTAACAATTTGAATATTATCATCAGTACGCAAAGTCTTAATAGAGCAAAGTCCCTTTAGCTCGGAAAAAAGAAAACGAGTCCTAACTTGATCATGTGCTCTTGTTTCGAATTTTCTGTTATACTTCCAATATACTATACATATTTCAATATTATTAAAATTAAAATTTTAGTCACATAATTATTAAATACTTAAAAGAGATATTATTAAATGAGTTGTCAAAATAATATTAAAATAATGACTCAATAAATAATATAAACTCTTGTTGGAGTAATTAATATAGATCAAAACATTACAAATTCAAATATTATAATGTACTGTAAATAGAGGAGAGGTTTTATAATGTAGTAGTTAACAATGCTCTTCCTCCTTTTATTGTGTAACAGTTGATATATGCATATATAAAAATATGCACACACATATGCGCGCTTGATTACGCAGAAACAAAAGGAAACTCACTGAAGATAGATTTTCTTTTCCTTCCTAATGTTATGTATGCTAATTACTTTATTGTGCCTGTAACTAATTAATATTCTCTCACTATGAGTCTATGACTTGATTTGATCAGTCTTTGAGGGAAAGTTAATGGAGCTGAAAATTGAAGGTAATCTCTAAAATTGAAGGCTAAGGCTTCATTTGGCGTTTAAGTTTAACTCCAATTAAATTGTATTTTTTCATATCAATTTTTTTTTCCCTGAAAAGTCAATAAAAATTATAACTAAGTTTTGAAAAGTCAACTAATTCCAATTTAAAAATTTCATCTTCAATCAACGAATCAAACACAAACTAAATTAATATAGAAGACCTCCACCGATAATATTAGAGATGCCTCCAACAACAATTATGTCCCTATTTTGTACAATTTTTTTTGTATCTTTCAAATTTTCCCTTTTCTCTACCCCTTTTTCTTGCTCTTGAACTCCATTGTTGTTTATTCATCAACTCTAGCTAGTGCAATAATCAAGGACCACCACAAAGGCCGTACATATCACTAATGATCAAACCTCTTTAAAAACATTGCATCTCTGTTATTATTTTTCATTTATGCACTTTTAATTTACTGTTCTCTGATCACAACGACTGGTGATTTTGGCCCCACCAATCAACTGATCAATCTAATATCTCCTTAAACTCAATCATATTGACTCGTTAACACATCGATTGTAGAAATCACCCTCTATAAATTATTAAGAAATGTCTTGTATAGCAGCTAGATAGGTCCTGCAGTTGTAATTTTTTATTTAGAATATTATAATAACTAATTAATTTATATACATCTTTATGTGCAAATTTGTGTAACATAAAGTACCATTAATATAAATGATATGTATCACTAAAAAAATATTAAATTAAAATAGAATCAATTATAGCTAATAAAATAATGTAAAACAAAAGGGTTATAAATATCGTTTTAATTATAATAAATAATAGGTATAATATTGTGTGGATACATATGAAAACGAAATATATATATATATATATATATATATTGGAAAATTTTCTGATCTCTAATGCAAGCAATTAAGGTGATTGACATGATTATATTAGTTGTTCATACGATCAAGACGAATGAAATTAATCATCGACAGCTATTGTTATTATTGTTTTCTTTTGCTTTCTTTGTGGGTAATGAGTTCAGTTCACATTAGTCCCAAAAAAGATATTAAAATTTAAATATATATAGCTGATTGATTATTAGTCTAAAAACATGATACCCGCCTCCATCGCATCACGAGTTGCAATATATTCCCTAATTTCATCGCTTGATTCAACTGTAATATAATATTCCACAGTTCATTTACAATAATTAAAAAGTATGCCTTGAGATTAATATTTTTTTTCTTTGAAAAAAATCCAGTTTTTATATTAAATTCAATCAAAATTAAACAATTAGTAACATGCAAATTAAGTTAAGGATTGTTTTGTGAAATCAAATTAGTATCAGCAAAACTGAATTTTTTTTTTTAATTTTGTTACATTAAATTAACTAAAAAAGTGTCAGAATAGAGATACATTTTAAATGTATAAACAATGACAATGGAAATTTAATTTACATAATTTATGAGAACGTAAAGTTAAATACCGTATTTACTTAGACTCGAGGAAAGATAATATAATTCCTGTTATAATCAATTATTTACTATCATATAATATATGTATCTATTGATTTCTGTCATTATCTTGAAATAATTCATACATCTACATATCAAACATTCAGTAAACATTTTGTCATATTCTATACATATATATATATATATATATATATATCTGTATCAACATCTAGGTCCAGCTAGCTACAAATATTCCCCCACCACATAATTAATTTTTGATTGTAAACGACATGATTAATTTTGTGCTCTACGCAATGCACCTTGAAAGCAACTGATCATATCGAGAGAGAGAGAGATTTTTTATCGGTTGTAACTTGTAATTGGTAGGAATAGTTCAATTAGTTAATATTTACAAGCTCTATAATATGACTTTTTTTTAGGGACTTTAGAAATGTAACTTAAATAATCAAATAAGACCACAAGTTCGAGAAAATTATTCCCCAACACTAAATGAACATTCTTGGATTAAAAAATAAGGTTAAACAAATTAATAATCAACAACATTAAACAAGAACACAAAAAACACAAAAAACCTTAAGAACAACAAAAGAACCATGTAGTAAAAAATGGACTAAAGTGTCATTCTCTCAGGATTTTGTGTTAGAAATTGTGTCTGTAGTCTTTCCTCTCAGTTAGAGGGTTTTGAATAATTTTCCTATCGATAAAAACTTCTTTTAAAGTATCAGATTATTTTCTAATTACTGATTTGATGAACAAGTGTCTGTGTTAACAAATTTCATCGTGTGCACATAATACAAAAATACCCTTACTCATTGATCAAGTTGTTAAAAAATTCATCTTAAAATTAAAATAACTGTTCTTGCTATAATGAAAAATAGGATGTCCTATAGAATTTTTTTAATTATTGGATTTTGTTAGGTTTTATGAGTCAAATAAGTTTTGGGTAACTTTCTATTTTATAGCTTGGGAAAGTGTTAATATGGTGTCCCACATTGAGAATTTATAAATAGGTCTATTGTATGTAGAGTTGTGTGGCTAAAAGATCGAGAAAATGTGTTTCCTTTCTAGAAAGAGTGAGGAGCAAGATAGACAAAGAGTATGGTGTATTGGATAATGAGAGGCTGAGAGAGAGTTTATTGAGTGCGTAATTATGAAATTAATTCTAGTGAATTTATTCTATCTTCTCTAAATGTAGGCAATTTAACCCAACTAAGTAAATATTTGTCTTCTCTTTGTTGTGTTTGAGTTTATTTATTTTTTGTTGCACTTTGAGAATATGGTTGTTTTCTCCCATTAGATTTAAGAATATTGGGGTCTAATTATACTTAATAGGGTAAATTACTAGGTTGGTCCCTAAACTTTTAATCTTATGTAACTTTGGTTCTTGATTTTTTTCGTAGTTGGAATGTCCATATACTATTAAAATCTTGTTATAATAGTCATTTTTGTTAATTTTTGGACGGAATCCGTTAGTTAGCATCATTTTTTGACTAAATTACCTATAAATTCCGTCCGAAAATTATTGGAAATGATTATTATAACAACATTTTAATAGTTTAGGGTATTCCAACTACGAAAAAAAGATCAGGGATTAAAGTTGCATAAAATTAAAAATTTAGGTACTAAACGAGCAATTCACCATAATCAATATTAGACTTTCAAGTGGTTAATACCTAATACAAAAATCTTTAAGAGGTAAGCTATATATACTCAGGGTTTGTTTAGTTTGCTAACTTAATTTTAATTATAAACTGTATTTTTTTCTTAGTTTTTTTTTATTTTTTTAAAAAATCAATAAAAATTATAACTAAATTTTAAAAAATTTATTAATTTTAATTTAAAATTTTCATTTCGGATCTGCAAACAACTTAGGGCTCGTTTGGTTGTTAGTTCATTTTGAACTAAATTGTACTTTTTTCATCATGATTTTTGTTTTTTTCTGAAAAAGTTTTTTGTCCTTTCTGAAAAAGTTTTTTATCTTTTCTAAAAAATTACTATTTAAACTTAAAAATCTTAAACTAAACTCATTCACCAAATACCCCTTAGGTAGAGGATAGAAGATAGCTGGAGTCCACAATGTTTCGTTTGGGTTCACAAGAAATGTTGAGATTCTGTGCGCTCACATGACAATGTAAGCACAATTATTCTGCACACGCTAGAGATCAATCAGTGGATTGAATATATTTTTTGGCTTATCCCAAAAAAAAAAAAAAAGTGGGTTGAATATCTTGGAAACTCACGAGAAAAAGTGGGCCGAGTTATGAGGATACTATGAAACAAAGGTTAGTTATAATGTTTGGGTTGCTCCTGTTTAGACCATATGCTGGAATTAGAAAAAAAAAAGAAAAAAAAAAGGAAAAATGTCATAAATTTATCATAATTTTGTCACTAATATTAATATACCCCATGAATTATAAAATATATCTATTATGCTTTTTAAATTTTAATATATATGTCAAGTTGCCTCAACAGTTAGTTACTGTTAGTTTTTCCGTTATCTTTAATGTCAAAATGTCCAGTGAACTTCGCATTTGTGTCAAAATGCCATATAATCTTTAATATTTATGTCAAACTATCCCATTATATTATTTTAATTATCTAATATTGTATAATTAACTATTAATTATTAATTTTTAGAACAGGTAAAAATATATATTTTTATTATAATAAATTGTAATGCATCTTTTTTTGACACACTTTTTTTATTTTACTTATTTTAATTCAAGTTTATTTTGGTTATTGGTTTACTTATGTGCAATCATAATTGGTAGGATTCAGATGCAAGACTTGGATTTCAAAAACGCTGTTTGTTTAGCTTACATAATTTGAGAAAATCGGATGTGGATATTTAAGATGGTTAAAAATTCAACTAGGAAAAAAAAATTAGGGACATTGAACAAACTAATTTATAGGCTGGATTTCGTTTATCTTCTAACTATAAATATAAAGGTAAAGGAAATTAGGAGAATTATCAAGACTCTGTTTGGTTCACAAATTTAAATTCTTCTAATTTGAATGATTTTATTTTTAACTGAAATTTTCAAATTGGTGAAATAATTGGTAAAACTACAATAGCCGAATGTTAACATTTATGTATGTTCTGAGACATCATTTATAAAAGAAATTCATAGATATAGAATCTATAACTCTTCTAAAAAATCGTATTCTTCAAAGCTTATTCAGAATTTGAAAAAACATAAAAGATTTTGATCATTTGAAAAAAAAAAAATAATAAAAAACATATTGAGATTTGATTAAAAATGTAACTTGATTGAAACGCGTGTTTTAGGATAAGGGAGGTCTATTGACACCCATTTATTTACTTTCCATACACACTTACTTAAACCACCCACCAATAAAATTTAGAAAATTTTTCTTTTACTTCCTACACACCTCTTAACATTATGAAAAAGCCTTGAACTTAAATTGTATATTTTTCTCCTTATTTAACTCACCCACAAATTAAAACACTCACTCTGTCTCTCTTTTAACTGGTTTTATTCTATTCCATGTTCCTTAATTTTTTTTTTTGGGATCGTGTATATATATATGTGTGTGTTATATATAGTTTTCAAATAATTTAGCCTACGTTTGGTAATAAAGTTTAACTCTAACTAAACTGTACTTTTTCATCTCAATTTTTGTTTTTTTTTTCTGAAAAGTCAATAAAATTTATAACTAATTTTTAAAAAGTCAAACAACTCAAACTTAAAAATTTCATCTTTATCTCAAACTCAACCCAAACATAAAACAAACCTTAGACTTCCAATAGCATTAGAACCTTTTTTCTTTTTCCTGAAACACAACAGGATATTAGTTTCAAAGTTTAGTTTAGTATGGTTTTTTTTTTTTTCCTTTGGTATATTGGTCTCTTAAAGCTATTAAGAAAAAAAAAAAAAAACGATTCATTACTAAAAAATATTGCACACAGAGATATTTGTCTTTTGTGTTTTTTTTTTCAACAAAATAAAAAGGTACAATGGACAATTAATCGTTGATTCTCATACATAACATTATAAACGGAAAAATAAATAAATAAATAAATAAAAAGGTAAGTATAACGTTATAAACAATTGTTGATTCTCATACAAAATTTCAAATTACCATCAACAAGATATTATGAAAAAAAAAAAAAAAATTAGACGAAAGTTGAAAGAAAACAAAAATTGTTGTTTCCATTTCATTGGAGGTCATTCTTCTTCTATTCATTGTTGATTAGGGTTGAGCATTTTGAATTATATTTAAAAAAAAAAAAGAAGATATTTCAATTTTATTATTTTTATTTTTTAAATAAGGTGTGTGAAATGTATATATTTGACTACTTTTTGTCCTTAAAAGTAATTTAATAGTGGATAATTAAGGAAAAACATAATTCATTAAATTGAGGTGTGGAAAAAGTGGACAATGGGGGGATATATATATATATATAGGTAACATCATATATATCACAAGAGTATTCTGATCATGAGATATAGCAAGAAAATTAATTAGGGTGAACTTTTAAAAAGGAAAAAATGTTTAAATAAAAATTGCCTAAAAAATTATTTCAGTAAGATGAATTGGAAAAAAGTCTAAAGGTGTTCAAATAAGGACATATTTGAAAACATAATATATATATATATATATATATATTTTAATACGGTTATTAGATAAATACTTTTACGAAAATATAGTTTATGACAATAAATTTTAGAGGTTTGTAAGAAATAAATTTTATGCTTTTGGGTAAATAAAATAAAATAAAATAAAGAAGAAGAAGAAGACGAAGAAGAAGAAGAAGGAAAAGCTGAAAAAAGACAATGGACAAAAGACAAAAAAAAAAAAAAAAGGTTATTTTTATATAAATGGCCCTTAAATTATACACTTTGTCTCATGTTAACCCTTGAAACGTTTCTACTATTGCATGTTCCTCTACCACTATTCTATGTAAAAAGAAAAAGACAAATTGAATCACATTCTAATCATATGAGTTTTATTTATAACTAAAGTCGTATAATTTTTTGGAGGCAAATTTTACCTAAGCATAGATATTTTAGAAGTAAGCTGTACTTTTGTCAGATAATATAATATCACTAGAGATATTTTAGAGGTATAGTTTTCCTCTAAAAGATGTTCAATTAAAATTGTAGCCTTAAATAAAATTCATGTGATTTGAACATGTTTAATTTCGATTCAGTTTTTAATAAAATACCGACATAGTGACCGTTTACTTAATAATAAAAACTCAAGGTAGTGTAACAATTAAAACTAAAAGTTAGGGACCATGAGGAGATTCGTAACTAATTTAGGCACTATCTATTAAAAAAATGGATAAAATAAAGGGATAAAGTTTTTAAATAGTACCATAAAAGGCTTTATTTATTTATTTATTTATTTTTTGCTAAAGTATCACAAAAGAAAATTGCACTTTATAATATATGATTTTGGATAAGTTTATGAAACAGGGAAAATAGAATTTAATAAAAAAAAAAAAAAAACAAATCTTTAATTGATGAGCAAGTGAGAATCAATTCAACTTCATTCAGCTGACAGCGGGTACATAGCACTGTTGCCCATAAATTTATCATCAGTCTTCAATAACTTGTATCTTAAATTTTTAATTTTATCAATTTATATCTGAACTCTTTAAGTTATTACGATATACACTCAATTTAGTTAATGTAATATTAAATTGAAGACTTGAGTTTGGATGATTGGCATAAGAGTCTGTATTAAATTTGAAAATTTTTTGTTTGAAATAACTGTCTTCACACAAGATGAATGCGGGTTTTTCATGATAAATTTAACAAAAAGTTAAGCCACATGGGATGTATTACAATAACTTAAAAAGTTTATGAGATAAATTGTTAAAATCAAATTTTAGAGGCCAAATTCTTAAAAATTGACAAGTTTAACGGCCACTAATGTTAAATATCCAGATGACAAGACATAAGTAGGAACCATCAAAATCTTGGTATAATTGGAAAGAGCGTTGAAGAAGTGGAAGGCTACCTTGCCCTCAAGAGGAAGGACTCTTTAGCTTTTATATACATGACATGTATTAATTGATGGCTGAAATTAAGAGCACCGCCATGAGAGTTATAGCTAACCTAGCTAGGTACGGTCTTATCCAATATTTGGCCACATATATATAGAATCCCCTACTGCATTTATTTCTATCTAAGATTGGACCAACTTCAGTGCCAATACCATCCATTTCCATCTATATATTATATATTTGCAAAGCCATCTTTGAGAATCAAATTCATGTACGCAAATTAGATTTTTTTTAAATTTTTTTAATAGTTTCATTCGTCCAATAAAAAAAAAAAAAAAATCACTTAGAACTGTTTGGTTGGAAGGAGAGGTGGTGGGAAGGAGGAAGAGATGTGAAGGGAGAGAGTGAAAGAAGAGGTGGAGAGGTGAGATCTCCACTCGAGCCCACGTAAGTTACTCCAACTAATAATAAAGGATCCACCAAATTCATCAAAAATAAATTTAGAAGATTGTTTAATCCTTTAAAATAGTTATTAACAATTATTGATATGGATAATATAGTAGACAAATTATTATTATCTATCTTTTAACTATCTATTCTCCTTACTAAATACCTTAAATAATTGTTATAATCCTCTTCATCCTACATTATTCTCCTTTCAATTCTCTCCACCATTTATTCTCTCCATCCATCTAACCAAACAGAGCCTAATATTGTCCCTTCTGCAGTGTCCTTTGAGCTAGGTCAAGCTTGTATAAAGGTTATAACGTGCATGCATGGTTGCCAAGCATATTCAATTTTCTCTCTCTCTCTCTCTCTCTCTCTCTCTTTTATATTTATTTTAAATACGTCATCGTCATTTAGTTTTGTATATGATACAGTTAGAGAAGATAAATATATATATATATATATATATGTATGTATGTTTTTTTTTTAGCACAAAGTTTTGCAAGTTGTACAATAGAGTTTGGAGCGAGGTACGATAGTAACAATCTCCACGTACGCATGTATATGAATTCCCTTGTGCATCGTGCAATATGAATTTATGAGTGCGTTGAAAAGTGTTTGTATGATTTGGTTATTAGTCCTTTTAGTTGAGCAATAACCTTACCCTTACATTAATGTAATATTTAACTCAAATTCTCATTTATTGATCAAGTGCCCCCACATAATATTATATATATATATATATATATTATATGTTCCCTTTGAATGCTTACGTGTGACATTAATTCCATTATTGATATTATTACTTTTTTAAGAATATGATTACGTTCTTTTTAGTTACAACCATCAATTTGTTTTTGTTTTTGTTTTTTTGTTTTTTAATAAATGAAAAACATAAATTTATTATAACAAGACAAGGAAGAAGACCTTGTCCCACTTAATTTTTAGGGTATTCGATACGAGTACTCCCTAGACTATTTAGATTTTGATAATTTCTCCCCCAACTTCTCAAAAGGGCAATTACTTAGAAACTTTCTAAACTGTTCCATTGTACCTCATTTTACTAACTTTCGTAAGAGATTCATATATCACGTGGGGGGCATCCACCTCCCTAGAGTTATATATACATTACAACATTTACCCATATAACTTATTCTTTTCAAAAAAAAAAAAAAAAAAAAAAAAAAAAGACATTTTCAATTTTTCCAAATTTCAATTTTACTTCATTTTTGGAAATTTTAACTTTTTTTTTGGCCCACTTAATTTTTAGGGTACTTGACATGACTACTCCCTAGACTATTTTGTTTTTTTCTAAATAAAAGAATCTGGTGGTGACCCCATCATTTTCCGTTTCGCAACATCACTCAGGTATAGTTTACACTCCTCTGAGTTAGCTGGGGATTCGAACCTCCGACCTCCCGGTTGGTGATATCCTTAAGGTTGCCTCCCGTATTAACTCATCCACCCCTGCATGAGCTACTCCCTAGACTATTTAGACTTTTGATAATTTATCTCCCAACTTCTGAAAATGACAATTACTTTGAAACTTTCTAAACTATTGCATTACCTCATTGTAATCCCATAAATTAGAATTTTAACATTCTTTTCGGTAAGTAGTTTTTTGGAATGCTTGGCTCTTTTATTTTTTATTTATAATTTATGGGATTGTCTAATGTCGTTTAAAGAATCTCAACCTTTTTTTTTTTTCTTTATTTTCAATTTTTTAATTTTTTTTCCAAATTTTTTAATTTTAGAAGGAAAGTAATAATGTTTTTATGGGTTAGTCGGTATTTTAATTTTTTCTTCTATTTTGAATTGTTTTTAATGTTCATTTTTTTAAAGGAAAATAATCTTAATTTTAATAGTTCGTCGTCGTTGTTTTTTTTATTTTTCCCCTTCTTTCGCTGATGTTTGTAATGATCGTTAGGTATAACAGGTTTTATTTTGGGTTTGTTTTATATATATATATATATATATTTATTTATTTATTATGGTTGAGGTTCTGGTTATTATGATAATGATTATGTTAATACAAGATTAATATTTCCCAATAGACGTGCACATAATTAGGTAAACGAGATATAACTGTGCTTTATAAGAAATAAATCTCAAAACAACCAATGCCTCGACTATACACTCTTTTGATTGATCGAAAATACTGTTAGAAAATATGGAGAGATAGCATAGACAATGAACAAGTGAATTCAAATAGAATATAACGAAATTGATTACAATGAAATTCAACCTTTACTCGAAAGAAACCCAAACAGAAATAGAACGTCGAGGCACGTGTATCACGCTTTCCTTAAAACAGATTCGTCCCCTCTGGTAAGTGCACGAGGCTTCAACGGACGTCTGTCTCCCAGGATACAACGACGAACAACGGTAGTCTAGCACAATCGAAAACCGCTTCCGGCGAACTAGAAACCAATGCCTTCCCTCTATCACCAAACTCAAAACTCCGAACTCGACCACTACAAGGAAAACCGAAAAACAAGAAAACAAGAGAAAGAAAGCTTGTGCTAGTGCTCTCGGATTTTGTGTGTTCAAGGTGTCTTCAATCTTGTGGAGGCCTCCTTTTATAGGAGCAAGAATTAGGTGTTACAAAAAACCAAAAGCCATTGGTTTAAATCCGATTAATGCACCATTAGTGCTGCCCAATTAACATCATTGGAATATGAATAGTTTCCGGAATATGAAAAGATGAAGACCATTCATATCCTTAATAAATTCGGAATTGTGTTGGAAGAAAGAAAAAAAATTCCAAAACAAAGCCCGCACAAGGGCAAGCTCGACGAACCGGCATTCGCGTCGCCCACGTCGTGCGGGCGCACACATTGGGCCCCTAACCCACCGGGGCTAGGATTTGCACCCCCCCCTGCGCGTGAGAGAGCATCTTGGGTTCACAATCTTATCCAAGTCCAAAAGTACAAATCCTTATAAAGTCCATCATGCTTTCATGCCTAAGCAATGTGGGACTCCACATTTACAACCAACTTTCCAACAAAATTCCATTTCAATGGGCACACTTTGAGCATCAATTTCTCATTCACCCGAATACCATTTTGAATGTATGAATATATGAATTCGATCTCCTCACGACGGAGAACGCAAATCCACCAAGACCCGTTAATTTTACGAAGTGGGTCCCACTCAAATTTGGACCTCAAAATGGTTCCTCAAAATGGTTTAAAACCCATTTTTCCAACAATCCCCCACATGAATGAAATTGACCAACGACGAGGGAAAACAAAAAACACTGCATGGTGATAGAGTTTTACGGTTAACATCTGCATAGGATAGGTAGGCGTTAACCCTTGAACCTTCCCTTGTGAAAATATACTTACTTTACTGGCTAATCAGTAGACGCGTTGTCCTTGAACTGTTCTGCCGTTTGTGTAAACGATAGTATACCTCACACAGATATTTTCCTGACATAGTTCCAGTTCTCATGGTTATGTCCATTTTGGCCGTGGACATCGTCCTGGTTCTGCAAGAGTTTTAAAGAATTGAGCCCTCGCAATTCTTCTTTGAAGCGGCCCCACTTCTCTCTCACATAGGTGATTTCTTAATCAAGAGTATCCCGCATTACTCTGCTCGGATTCCCGATGCTTAAGAATCATTAAAAGCATAGCTTAACCTTTCTCATACGGGTATCACTGTTTTCATCACAGGAATGAGCTGGAGGGTAACCCCCACAGTGATCCTACTCGGTCTATACAGTTTAGTTATCCCATTGAACCTAGATCTTGGGATCTCCAGTCAACTAGGTTGGGTTTCCATTGTTTCGACCTATTATTTCATGGGCTTAAGTCCCATTCCTTTTGATGATTTCTCAACTAGATCTCTATTCAACCCTTTGGTTAACGGATCCGCAATATTTTCTTTTGACTTTACATAGTCAATTGTTATGATTCCAGTTGAGATTAATTGTCTAACGGTATTGTGTCGACGATGAATGTGTCTTGACTTACCGTTATACATGACATTCTGTGCCCTGCCAATAGCAGATTGACTATCACAATGTATACATAATGCAGGCACAGGTTTTGACCATTCTGGAATATCTTCTAAGAACTGTCGTAGCCATTCAGCCTCTTCGCCGCTTTTATCTAAAGCAACAAACTCAGATTCCATTGTGGATCTGGTTATTACTGTCTGCTTAGAAGATTTTCATGATACTGCTGCACCTCCCAAAGTGAACACATATACACTGGTGGCCTTAGAATCCTGTATATCAGATATCCAGCTCGCATCTGAATATCCTTCTAGAACAGCAGGAAAACTAGTATAATGCAGCCCATAGTCACGAGTATATAGTAAGTACCTGAGTACTCTAACAATTGCTTTCCAGTGGTCAGCCCCTGGATTACTCGTGAACCTGCTCAAACAACTCACAGTGAAGGCAATGTCTGGTCTTGTACAACTCATTAAGTACATTAGACTCCCTATCACTCTAGCATACTCTACTTGAGATATACTTTCTCCTCTATTTTTGGACAAATGTTGATTTAAATCAATTGGAGTTCTAGCCACACCAGAATCATCTTTATTGAATTTATCAAGTATCTTGTCCACATAGTGTGACTGACTCAATATAAGACCATTATGCGACCTTATGATTTTAATACCCAATATTACATCAGCCGATCCCATGTCTTTCATGTCAAATCTTGAATTCAACATATCCTTGGTAGATTTGATCATCCGATCATTGCTACCTGTGATTAGCATGTCATCTACTTATAGACAGAGTATGACATATCCATCTTCTGTATTCTTGACATAAGCACACTTATCACACTCATTGATTTTGAACCCATTTGTCATCATGACACTATCAAATTTCTCGTGCCATTGTTTTGGGGCTTACTTAAGTCCATACAAAACTTCACAAGTTTGCAGACTTTCTTTTCTTTTCCTGGAGCTATACAACCCTCGGGTTGTTCCATATAAATTTCTTCTTCAAGATCTCCATTAAGAAAAGCTGTCTTTACATCCATTTGATGGACTTCAAGATTCCGCAGTGCGGCAATCGCCAAAATCAATCTTATAGAGGTTATTCTCGTCACGGGAGAATATGTGTCAAAGTAATCAAGGCCTTCTCGTTGTCTATATCCTTTTATTACAAGTCTTGCCTTATACTTATCAATTGTTCCATCTGCCTTCATTTTCCGTTTGAAAATCCACTTAGAGACTAGTGGTTTACTTCCTGGAGGAAGATCCACTAACTCCCAAGTATGATTTTGCAAGATAAAATCAATTTCACTTTTTATGGCTTCTTTCCATAAAGGACCTTCAGTTGAGCTTACAGCTTCTTTATACGTTTGAGGTTCGGCCTCTAGCATATAGGTCAGAAAATCTGGTCCAAACGATTTTTCTGTCCTTGCCCTTTTGCTTCGTCTAGGCTCTTCTTCCTCCTTTTCAGTTTCATAATTTTCTTATTTGTCCTGACTATTCTCTTCAATAGTCTCGTACGTTCGTTTGGATGAACTTGGACCGTCTTCCTTGGAATTACAAGGAAATACATGTTCGAAAAACGATGCATTTTTAGATTCTATTATCGTGTTCTTGTGTATGTCAGGGTTTTTAGATTCATGCACAAGGAACCGATATGCACTACTGTTGTGGGCATAGCCAATGAAGATGCAATCAACCGTTTTAGGACCTATTCTCATCTTCTTTGGCCCGGGTACCAATACTTTAGCAAGACATCCCCATACTCTCAAGTATTTGTAGGAAGGCTTCCTTCCTTTCCATAATTCGTATAGGGTTTTGTCCTCTTTCTTCCGGGGAATCTTATTTAAAAGATAGTTAGCCGACAAAATGGCTTCCCCCCACATGTTCTGTGGCAAACCAGAACTTAACAACATTGCATTCATCATATCCTTTGAGGTACGATTCTTGCGTTCAGCCACACCATTTGACTGAGGAGAATAAGGTGGCGTGACCTCATGAATAATACCATGTTGTGCACAAAATTCACCAAATGGTTCCACATATTCACCACCACGGTCACTTCTTACCATCTTAATTTTCTTATTAAGTTGGTTCTCAACTTCTTGCTTATAAAGAACAAACTTCTCTATAGCCTCATCTTTGCTTTTAAGCAAATACACATAGCAATATTTTGTGCTATCATCGATGAAAATGATAAAATACTTGTTACCACCTCTTGTTTGAACAAACTTTAAGTCACAAACATCACTATGAATTAATTCAAGTGGTTCAGTATTCCTTTCAATTGTTTGAAATGATGATCTCGTTTGTTTTGCCTCAACACAAGTTTCACACTTATGTTTTGAATTAATTTCAAAAGCGGGTATGTGATCCAAGTTAATTAATCTACGCAATGTATCAAAATTAACATGTCCTAGTCTACCATGCTATAAGTTAGAAGACTCAAGCATATAAGTGGAAGACTTTTTATTCTTATTGATGGATTTGGGCTTAACAGCCATTACATTCATTTTCCACATTCCATCTTTCACATAACCCCTTCCCACATACATTCCATATTTGGACAAAACAATTTTCTGGGCCTCAAAAACCATCTTGAAGCCATGCAAGCTCATCAGTGTTCCGAAAATTAGATTCTTCCGGATATCAGGCACATACAACACATTGTGCAGCTTGACTTCCTTTCTGGACGTCATCTTCAGGAATACAGTCCCTTGACCCTTGATCTCAGAAGTTACAGAATTGCCCATATACAGCTTCTCCCCAGTTTCCAAAGGAACTAAGTCAGCAAATGCAGCTCTATCTGCACTGATATGACGGGTAGCACCCGTATCTAGCCACCACTCCTTTGGGTTGGAGTCCATCATGTTGACTTTAGAAACCACAGCCGAAAGACTGATTTCAGCTACCTCTTGGGTGACAGCATCCACCACATTGGCCTCTTTCTTCTTGTTTCTTTTCGGCAGTCTACAATCAGCCGACTTGTGACCCATTTTGTCACAATTGAAACACTTTCCTTGGAATTTCGGCTTCTTCGAAACTCCACCTTTAGGTCCCAGCTTGGACCCCGAGTTGTTGAACTTCTTGTTTTTTTTGCCATGCTCCACTACATTAGCTTTAGCGGAATTGGCAACGACATTGTTGGAGAGCTTCTTTTCCGAGCCTCTATTATCCTCCTCAATGCGAAGTCTCACAATGAGGTCTTCCACGCTCATTTCCTTTCTCTTGTGCTTCAAATAGTTCTTGAAGTCTTTCCACGCAGGGGGTAGCTTCTCTATAATTGCTACTACCTGAAAAGACTCGCTAATAACCATTCCTTCAGCATGAATTCCGTGAATGATTAATTGCAGCTCTTGAACTTGACTGATGACGGTCTTGGAATCCACCATCTTAAAGTTCATGAACTGTCCCACCAAGAACTTTTTAGCACCGGTATCTTCAGACTTGTACTTACGGTCCAAGGACTCCCACAGTTCCTTGGCTGATCCCTTCATGCTATATACACTATAGAGTGAATCCGACAAGCCATTCAGAATATAATTCTGGCATAGGAAATCAGAATGCTTCCACGCATCAACAGCATGCACCACTTGAGCATCTGTCTCATCCTCTCTAATCGAAGGAGGATCCTCTCTCAGGAATCTCGCAAGATTCAGAGTGGTCAGATAAAACAACATCTTTTGTTGCCACGTTTTAAAATTCAATCCGGTGAATTTATCCGGTTTCTCATTATGATTAACCGGAACCAAGACCGCCAAAGACTGCGTTGAAGACGAGGCTACACGAGGTGATGGAGCCGGTGTTACAGATGGATTCTCAGTTGGTACGATGTTCATGTTTTCAGCCATTTCTGAAAACAAACCAGTAATGACCCAAATTTTCTATAAGCTTATGATTTCTTTTGTTAAGAATCACAGCTATGTTATGTATGTTTATGTGTTATATGATATGTTTTCTAAGAAAAATTGTTGAATATTTTGTTGAAAGATTCGATAATATTAGTTTAAGACCCTTTGGTTAAAAAGGGGTAAGTTATGATTTATGACTCTATGTGGTAGTTTATAATTTTAAGAAAATCCTATACGCAGTTCAGGTAAGTTTTGGACGATGGTCCAGCTATATTATACTGTTATCAGTTGAAAAACAGTATATGAATATACATGTTAGTATGAAAATGGACTACATTCAGGAAATAAGTCAAACAAAGCTTTTAAGGATGACACCTCAGATGACAAGTGTCATTGCCATGATTGGTCACTTTACAGGGACCAAAATGCAAATATTTTATGTTTAGGGGTCATTTTGTAAATTTAAGAAAGTTCATGATTTTGAAGTTTTTAAAGTTAAGGAAGTCTTTTCAAGAAGGATTTAGCAATAAATTGAAGTTTAGAAGGCTTAATTTAGTCGGCCAATATATAGGGACTAAAGTGCAAATATTTTTGCCTTTAGGGGCTAAAGTGCAATTTTGGGAAAAATTGTGGACTTATCAGCAATTATGTAAATTTGTGAACAAGGGATCTAGTTTTTGAGGAGCATTATGCAAATTAGAAGAAATTAAGTGTCATTAAAAGTTTACAAATCATGCCCTAAGTTTAGTAACTAAGCACTTTGATTGCTTGGTTAAATTTGAGTTATGGTTCAATTAGCAATCTTGTCTCACTTGGCTTCACCAAAACCGGCCACATGAGGGAGAGACACCTCATGCTTGTAGCTTGGATGAGCCACCCTCCTAGCCTTGTTCCATGGCAAGCCAAGGCTTGCACACCTAAGCACCAAGACCGACCACCACAAGGAAGCAACACATGGACTAGCCTTACTTACATGGCAAGCTCATGCTTTGCCTAAGCCACACCATGACCGGCCACTTGAGGAAGCAACACCTCTTGGCCTAGCCTTGATGAATCCACACCCTAGACTCCCTAGCCTAGCCTCCTTGGCATGCCAAGGCTTGCACACCTCACCCTAGGGCCGGCCATCACTCAAGAGCATGCCACATCAAGCTTGTAGCTTTGATGAGCAAGCAATCTAGCTAAGCTTGCTTGGCAAATTTGGGACAAGGAAGGCCGGCCAACACATAGGGACTAAGGAGAAATTTTACAGCCTTAGGGACCAATAGATAAATTACAAAAGATGGATTTCTTGAACTCTTCTAGCTCTTGACACATCATGCACCATAGGCTAGCTTAGTAAGCTTGCTAGGCTTACTTGTTGTTAGCAAAAGCAAGCACAAGCTCCACCTAAGGCCGGCCACACTAAGGAAGGGACACCTCAAGGTTCCTAGCTATCATGAGTAAGCACCCTAGCTTGGCTACTTGGCATCTTGGCCGGCCACCTCTCAAGAAATCAAGGTCAAATTGCATTCTTCTAGGGACTTTTGAGCAATTCCAAGAGTTGTGCTTCACCTATAAATAGGTGAAGGTTCTCTCATTATATTTTTTTAGCCAACACACACATAAGCAGCACATACTCCCTAGTTCTGCCCTAGGAGCCGAGAAAAGAAAGGAAAGAAAAAGGAGAGAGGAGAAAACAAGAGAAAGAGTTTTCGGTTAGCATAGAAAGTTTGAGGAAAATTTCAAAGCTCTAGTTAAAGATTTTAATCCGTGGAACTTGAGGTAAATACTTGAATCCTCTAGTTCTTTATTTAAGTTTCAGTTAAGGTTTAAGTATAAGATCTTTGAGTATGAGCATGAGCTTAGTTTGTTAAGTTTTATGCACTATGGTTTAAGTATGCATGAGTAAGGATCAAAACTGAACGGTTTTTCTAATAACCAGATTTTGAGGCTTTTAGAGGCCTAATTTGGAAAAAGTCAAAACTGTAAAGTTGTAGAGAAGGGAAAATCCTAGGGGTCAACGCGGGCAGTTTTTGAAAACAAGACCCCTAAGACCTTTTTGTTTGCAAAAACCCGAGACCAAATTATAACTAGTGTATATGGTTGAAGACTTTGCAAAGGCAGAAACAAGCATGTTAAAGACAGATTTGAGTTTTGAGTTAAAAACAAAAGTTTTAGGAGACTTCAAGGTCTACAACTTTCATGAAGAAAACTTTTCCAAATTTTAAACTGATTTATAAGAAAAGTACCAAACACTATGTAATAGTTTTAAAACCCGGTTTTGAGAACTTTAGGGTTTTACTAAAAATTCAAAAAGGAGTTTGAATTTTAGGATTTGTAGTTTGTTAGCTAATAGGATCGTTATGAAGTTATGATAGGATGATGCTTATCCTATGATTTCTTGAAAACAGGAAAACAACTTGTTTGAGTGAAGTAATTTAACTCAAGGCGCAGTAAAGGTTAGTACGACTCCGCCTACAGCATAAACAAAACTGATTGTTGTATGCCTTTAAGTATATGATGATATAAGTATGATGAAATGCTTATGACTTGTATGATACCAAGTTCATGAGGCTATGTGTATAAAGAATGTTTATGGTATGTATGTATGTATGTCTTCATGAAATGATGAATGTTGGCTTGTATGCTTTTAAGTTTATGTTATGAGATATATGAAGTATGTTAGAGCATGTATGTTCATGTGATGAATAAATTGATATTATGGCATCACGAAGCATGCTCATTAATGATAAGTTAATTGGTAAGATATGAAATCCCAGTTTCAGTTAAGGAACTGGTTATGATCATGAAATAAGGTTTCAAGAACGAAACAAGATAAGAACAAGATGTAAAACATCATTATGATAAGCAGGATGCAATATGTCGTATCGACCCGCGTTAGGTCGGGTTTGGTTCATGGTTTGAGTTGGATAGGGCTGGCCGCCCCAACCACTCCATGGCAGCGCACCACGGTACGTACATTTATGTTAAGTAAGGGCCCTAAAAATTATGCTAACTTATGAAAACAGTAAGAAAGCATAATTGGTTCATGCATTATGTTATTATGTGATATGTTGCGGATAAATAGTTGTGCTTGCTGAGCGAAAGCTCATAGTTCGTGTTTATGCTGTACGTAAGCAAACTTATAGCAATACTTGATACAAGACAGTGGAGCATGGCAAGACAAACTGTGAAACTGTGGGACGGGAATCACTACGTTTCTTTTTGTTAAATTATGCTACGCTAAATATGTTGTATTTGAGTACAAGATTTCTTTACTATGATATGTAGCAAATTTCATATACAAGTAAGTATGTAAGTAATTATTAAAAAGATTTCAGTTCAAGTTTTATATTGTATGTATAAAAAATAAAAAATAAAATATAAAAATTTTAGCTCAGGTTTTCATATGTAGTAAGTAAATATGTACGGTAACGGCCTACGATAGGCGGGTCGTTACAGAGTTGGTATCAGAGCCAAAGGTTCTGCCTTCCGGTTTCACAGTATGCTTGCCTGCGCCACTGTCATTGTAAGTTAAATATTTCGTACTTGTATAATTAATTTTTAGGAAATTTTATAATTTAGATTAAAAGACAATGGATGAGGACCGAGGTGCGGCTTATGCGTTCTTTATGATGTCCCCGTTAACATTCGATGGAACTAGACGGACCGTGACATTAGCAGCTTGGCTTCATGACATTGAGGCTATATTCCGCAT
This sequence comes from Ficus carica, assembly GCA_009761775.1. Classification (NCBI taxonomy): domain Eukaryota; kingdom Viridiplantae; phylum Streptophyta; class Magnoliopsida; order Rosales; family Moraceae; genus Ficus; species Ficus carica. Next base: position 87,348 of record VYVB01000495.1, on the reverse strand, counting down.
ATGTCATATTCAGCCTCATCTACAAGTAGTGTTGGCTAGCCGTTGTCTGGCAGTAGATGCTAGATTTTGGTGGAGAACTCAAGGAGAAAATGAAGTTCAAGGAGGATCATGGGAAGATTTCCGTAATGTTATCATTGCTCGATTTGGACCTATACGGGAAGAAGACGCTGGTATGCATTATCGGGATCCAGACATTTATCGCGACATGAACACTGCCCGATATCTGAACTACGTTTATGATTGACACGCTTATCCAGGCGAATCAATGGGCCATTACTACCGAAGGTTCCAAGAGGTCATGTTACCCCATATTCCTGATTGGGGCAACCCTGAGATGAGAGCATTACAACTGCTCAGGGAGGGCTTACCTCCCAAAATTAGGGAACATGTGCAGCCTCCAGCGTTGGAAATGACGTTGGATCATATGATCAATGAAATTTTGGACGCTGAATTAGTAGCTCATGTGATTCAGGCGGATGCTATGATAAATAACCAAGAACTGGAGCCAGTTTTCTAATGTTGGTATAGAAGAACCACAGTTTCAATGGGGTCCAGAATTGCAAGAGGATCCTACTCCGGCGGTACCACTTCAAGAAATTCCTCCACAAGAAGAGGGAATTGATGCTGAAGTCATGGATCTTGAGGAATTTTCAGAAAATCTTGAACTTCAAGAAGATCCTCCTGAAATTGTTATGGATGAGGAAGATGAGGAACAAGTAAACGTAGAAGATGATCCGGAGGAGATTATGTTTGATGAAGAAGACTGGGAAGTATTCTCTAATGTATCATCAGAATAGGGAAATTAGGTATAAGATAGAAATTATGTGTGATGGCTAAGTGGTGGTCACTTCCATCTTATGTGAATATGTATATATGTAATATATGATACAATCTATGATATGTTATGATGTAATATGATATGTTATGATATATGTTATGATATGATTATGATATGATATGATTATGTTATGATATGATTATGCTATGATGAGATATAATGATATCATGACCTGATATTATAAGTAAAGTTTATGATAAAATATGATATGATGTGATATGAATGGATAAGGAGATGATTGGAGTATAACAACATCTTTCTTGTGACTAGATAGGAATTAGAAGATGTCTCTGCCACGTACCCGAGCAAACCCAAATCCGCAAGAGCATGATCTTGCAAATTTAGTAGCCACATTGCAACGGCAATTACAAGAACAACAGCAAGAAACTAATCAGCTTAGGGAACAAGTAGCCCAACTAAATCAGATACCCCAAGCTAATGAAATTCCACCACAAAACAATCATGTACCTCCAGTAGCGCCTCAAGTACCGGAGGTTCATCAAGAAATTCCATTAGAGCCCGCGGGACTGCAAAGGAATCCACCTTTGATTAGAGAGGATCGGTTGTATGAGCGGTTTAGGCAAATGAAGGCGCCTGAATTCGAGGGGACTACGGATCCGTTGGTAGCGGATAATTGGCTTATAGATATTCAAGTAATTTTGGATTTTATGGGACTCACAGAACATGAGAAGGTCCTTTGTGCCTCTTTTGCTTTAAAGAAGGATGCGCGTCACTGGTGGAAGACGGTCCAGATGCGCAGAAATGTGACGAACATGGATTGGCAAGATTTTGTAGCCGAATTCAGTACGATGTACTATAATGGGGAAATACTGGCAGTTCAACAAGATGAGTTTACCAGTTTCAAGCAGGGGTCTATGTCGGTGGTGGAAGCAGTCAATAAGTTTGAACTTGGCCGCCTATATCCAGAACTGGTACCAAATGAAAAGGAGAAGGTAAGGAGAATGATGAAAATGTTCCGGACAGACATCTCCAAGCAAGTTAGTGCTGGAAGTAGCCCTCCTACTCTCGTAGCTGATTGTATAAATCGAGCTATGAGGCAGAATACTGGATTAATCAGGATAAGGAAGCGATGGCTCAGATCTTTAAAGCTAAGAAAGAAGAAAAAGTTATGGAGAAACAGTTGCAGCCTAGACAGAATCAGGAGACGAACTTGAAAGGCCAGACTAGTAATTCCAACCAATATTTCAAACAGTTTGGGAGGAATAAAAGGAAGGGAAATGCTATGGGCCAGGGCCAACAAAGGAATTACCCTCAAAAGAAGAATAACCGTGGGAATGAGGGTAATAATAATAACTACCCTGTGTGTGCTCAATGTGGAAGGAAGCACTTGGGTGTATGTAGAATGGGATCAAACGCTTGCTACCTGTGTGGCAAGGAAGGCCATTATGCGAGGAATTGCACTTCTAATAGCCAGAACCAGAACCCTCAGTACCAGAATAGGAATACAAACCGACAGTTGCATGCGGTGCAAGCCAAGATTGAAGGTCCTTCGATTGTACAAGGAAGATTGGAGGCTCCCGAACCACAAGCTAGGATTTATGCCTACACGAAAGGAGATGCTGAAGCTGGAACCTCTAACGTGGTGACAGGTCAGATCTCTTTAGCCACTCATGATGCTATTGCCTTATTTGATTCTGGTGTCACCCATTCATTTGTATCAATGGAGTATGCCCAGAAACTAGATAGAAGTGTAGAAAATCTAGGACAACTTTTTAGGACCTCTCTTCCATCGGGAGAGATTTTGTTGTCTGACTCTTGGATGCGAAATGTTCCGGTAGTCATGTGTGGTAGAGAATTGTATGTAGACCTGATTGCAATTAAGCTTCAGGATTTCGATGTTATCCTGGGAATGCATTTCTTAGGTAAGTACAACGCTAAGATTGATTGTCGAAAGCGTTGTGTTACGTTTAGTCCTTGCGGTGAAGAGGAATTTAACTTTCACGGTCAGTCTAAGAGCTCATCAACTCGACTAGTTTCGGCAATGAAGGCTTGGAAAATGTTAGCTAAAGGATGTCAAGGATACTTAGCTAACATGGTGAATAAAGAACAAGAAAATGAGCTACAGCCTGGGGATGTTCCCATTATTAGGGAATATGTAGATGTCTTTCCAAAAGATTTAAACAGACTTCCGCCAGAGCGAGAAATCTCTTTCGAAATAGAGTTATTGCCAGGAGCAGCTCCGATATCGAAAGCACCCTACCGTATGGCCCCAGCTGAACTTAGGGAACTCCAAGTACAGTTACAAGAACTGTTGGACAAAGGATTTATTCGACAAAGCCATTCCTCTTGGGGAGTACCAGTGCTGTTTGTCAAAAAGAAGGACGGATCATTGCGGATGTGCATTGACTATCGCGAGTTGAACAAGATTACGATTAAGAACAAGTACCCTTTTTCGAGAATCGACGATCTCTTTGATCAACTCAGAGGAGCATTGGTATTCTCGAAAATTGACCTACGATCAGGATATCATCAACTTAGAATCAAGGAAGGAGATATTTCTAAGACAGCTTTCCGAACACGGTATGGGCATTATGAGTTTCTAGTCGTGCCATTTGGATTGACTAATGCCCCAGCTGCGTTTATGGACCTCATGAATCGGGTGTTTAAAGAATATTTAGATAAGTTTGTTATCGTATTTATTGACGATATTTTGATTTACTCAAGGTCCATTGAGGAACATGAGCAGCATCTCAGAGTAGTATTGGAAGCTTTAAGACAGAATCAGCTCTATGCCAAATTCACAAAATGTGAATTTTGGTTGGAACAAGTGCATTTCCTGGGCCATGTAGTTTCAAGGAAAGGAATTTCCGTTGATCCTGCTAAGATAGAAGCAGTCAGTGCATGGTCAGCACCCAAAAACGTCACGGAGATACGAAGCTTTCTTGGTTTGGCCGGATACTACCGACGGTTCGTTGAAGGATTCTCTAAGATTTCGGTGCCACTTACAACCCTTACTAAGAAAGAGAGAAAGTTTGATTGGACACAGAAGTGTGAAGAAAGCTTTCAAGAACTCAAGAGGAAGCTTACGAGTGCACCAGTACTAATAATTCCTGATGTTGAAGCAGGAAATTTTGTTATTTATAGCGATGCGTCAAAGACCGGACTAGGAGCTGTCCTTATGCAAGGAGGAAAGGTGGTTGCCTATGCTTCACGTCAACTGAAGGACCACGAGCGGAACTATCCAACGCACGATTTGGAACTTGCAGCGGTGGTTTTTGCCTTAAAGATTTGGAGACATTACCTGTATGGTAACAGATGTGAGATTTTCACCGATCATCAAAGTCTCAAATACATCTTTACCCAAAAGGAGCTCAATATGAGGCAGCGCAGATGGCTTAAACTCGTAAAGGATTACGATTGTGAAATCCTTTACCACCCTGGAAAGGCAAACAAAGTGGCAGATGCATTAAGTAGGAAGTCTTCCGGTGTGCTCATGTCGATTGAAAGATTATCTAAGTCACTCCAAAAGGAAATTTCTGATTTTGAATTGGAAATAGTATCTGGGAAATTGGCTGCTTTGACTCTTCAGTCCAATCTCCTAGACTCTATTAAGTGTTATCAGGGGAAAGATTCCTTTCTGATAAAGACGCAACTTCTTGGTGGTGAAGATAAAGACTTTAAGACATCCATGAATGGATGAATTCTCTTCAAAGGAAGGATTTGTGTTCCTAACTTTGAATTCCTTAAGAAACAAATCATGTCTGAGGCGCATGAAACGCCATATTCAGTTCACCCTGGAGCTACTAAGATGTACAAGGACCTCAAGGAAAATTTTTGGTGGCCAAACATGAAGAAAGAAATTGCGGATTTCGTATCAAAATGCTTAATTTGTCAGAAAGTTAAGGCCGAACACCGACAACCTGGCGGAGATCTTCAAAAGATCGAACTCCCAGAGTGGAAGTGGGAGCAAACCACCATGGATTTCATAGTTGGATTACCCAGGACCGCAAGTGGGAATGATATGATTTGGGTAATTGTGGATAGATTAACCAAATCAGCTCATTTCATTGCTATTAAAGCCACCTTTTCGGTCGAGAAATTGGCTGAAATTTATGTATCTCAGATTGTTAGGTTTCATGGAGTTCCAAAATCCATCATTTCAGATCGGGATGGGCGTTTTACCTCACGATTTTGGAAAAGTGTACATGCAGCTATGGGATCAAAGTTGAAATTCAGTACCGCTTTTCACCCTCAGACAAATGGACAATCGGAACGCACTATCCAAACATTGGAAGATATGTTGAGGTCTTGTGTTTTGGATTTCAAGGGAAACTGGGATCAGAAGCTACCCTTGATCGAGTTTTCGTATAATAACAGTTATCACGCCTCAATTGGTATGGCTCCATTTGAAGCGCTTTACGGAAGAAAATGTCGATCTCCCATCCATTGGCAAGAAGTTGGACAGAAGCAACTTCAAACCACCGACTTCATCAGAAAAACCTCAGAAGACATCAGGATAATCAAGCAACGACTCGACGTAGCTTTCAGTCGGCAGAAGAGTTATGCTGATAAACGTCGAAGACCTTTAGAATTTCAAGTTGGAGATTCTGTTTTTCTTAAGGTTGCTCCAATGAAAGGAGTTATGAGGTTTGGTAAAAAGGGGAAGCTTAATCCAAGATATACGGGTCCTTTTGAAATTCTCGAAAGGATTGGAAAAGTAGCTTACAGACTTGCCTTAACGCCAACTTTGGCTTCTGTACATGACGTTTTCCACGTTTCAATGTTGAAGAAATATGTACATGATCCTTCCCATGTATTAAGTCAGGAACCTGTTGAAGTGCAAACGGATTTGACTTATGAGGAAAAGCCAATCCGGATTTTAGACCGAGAAGAAAAGGTTTTAAGAAACAAAACCATTCCTATGGTTAAGGTGTTATGGCGGAATCATAACATAGAAGAAGCAACGTGGGAAGTAGAAGAAGAAATAAAAAGGAACTATCCCTACTTGTAGTGATTTTCGGGTACGAAAATTTTTAAGGGGGGTAGATTGTAATGACCCAAATTTTCTATAAGCTTATGATTTCTTTTGTTAAGAATCACAGCTATGTTATGTATGTTTATGTGTTATATGATATGTTTTCTAAGAAAAATTATTGAATCTTTTGTTGAAAGATTCGATAATATTAGTTTAAGACCCTTTGGTTAAAAAGGGGTAAGTTATGATTTATGACTCTATGTGGTAGTTTATAATTTTAAGAAAATCCTATACGCAGTTCAGGTAAGTTTTGGACGATGATCCAGCTATATTATACTGTTATCAGTTGAAAAACAGTATATGAATATACATGTTAGTATGAAAATGGACTGCATTTAGGAAATAAGCCAAACAAAGCTTTTAAGGATGACACCTCAGATGACAAGTGTCATTGCCATGATTGGTCACTTTACAGGGACCAAAATGCAAATATTTTATGTTTAGGGGTCATTTTGCAAATTTAAGAAAGTTCATGATTTTGAAGTTTTTAAAGTTAAGGAAGTCTTTTTAAGAAGGATTTAGCAATAAATTGAAGTTTAGAAGGCTTAATTTAGTCGGCCAATATATAGGGACTAAAGTGCAAATATTTTTGCCTATAGGGGCTAAAGTGCAATTTTGGGAAAAATTGTGGACTTATCAGCAATTATGTAAATTTGTGAACAAGGGATCTAGTTTTTGAGGAGCATTATGCAAATTAGAAGAAATTAAGTGTCATTAAAAGTTTACAAATCATGCCCTAAGTTTAGTAACTAAGCACTTTGATTGCTTGGTTAAATTTGAGTTATGGTTCAATTAGCAATCTTGTTTCACTTGACTTCACCAAAACCGGCCACATGAAGGAGAGACACCTCATGCTTGTAGCTTGGATGTGCCACCCTCCTAGCCTTGTTCCATGGCAAGCCAAGGCTTGCACACCTAAGCACCAAGACCGGCCACCACAAGGAAGCAACACATGGACTAGCCTTACTTACATGGCAAGCTCATGCTTTGCCTAAGCCACACCATGACCGGCCACTTGAGGAAGCAACACCTCTTGGCCTAGCCTTGATGAATCCACACCCTAGACTCCCTAGCCTAGCCTCCTTGGCAAGCCAAGGCTTGCACACCTCACCCTAGGGCCGGCCATCACTCAAGAGCATGCCACATCAAGCTTGTAGCTTTGATGAGCAAGCAATCTAGCTAAGCTTGCTTGGCAAATTTGGGACAAGGAAGGCCGGCCAACACATAGGGACTAAGGAGAAATTTTGCAGCCTTAGGGACCAATAGATAAATTACAAAAGATGGATTTCTTGAACTCTTCTAGCTCTTGACACATCATGCACCATAGGCTAGCTTAGTAAGCTTGCTAGGCTTACTTGTTGTTAGCAAAAGCAAGCACAAGCTCCACCTAAGGCCGGCCACACTAAGGAAGGGACACCTCAAGGTTCCTAGCTATCATGAGTAAGCACCCTAGCTTGGCTACTTGGCATCTTGGCCGGCCACCTCTCAAGAAATCAAGGTCAAATTGCATTCTTCTAGGGACTTTTGAGCAATTCCAAGAGTTGTGCTTCACCTATAAATAGGTGAAGGTTCTCTCATTATATTTTGTTAGCCAACACACACATAAGTAGCACATACTCCCTAGTTCTGCCCTAGGAGCCGAGAAAAGAAAGGAAAGAAAAGGAGAGAGGAGAAAACAAGAGAAAGAGTTTTCGGTTAGCATAGAAAGTTTGAGGAAAATTTCAAAGCTCTAGTTAAAGATTTTAATCCGTGGAACTTGAGGTAAATACTTGAATCCTCTAGTTCTTTATTTAAGTTTCAGTTAAGGTTTAAGTATAAGATCTTTGAGTATGAGCATGAGCTTAGTTTGTTAAGTTTTATGCACTATGGTTTAAGTATGCATGAGTAAGGATCAAAACTGTACGGTTTTTCTAATAACCAGATTTTGAGGCTTTTAGAGGCCTAATTTGGAAAAAGTCAAAACTGTAAAGTTGTAGAGAAGGGAAAATCCTAGGGGTCAACGCGGGCAGTTTTTGAAAACAAGACCCCTAAGACCTTTTTGTTTGCAAAAACCCGAGACCAAATTATAACTAGTGTATATGGTTGAAGAATTTTTAAAGGCAGAAACAAGCATGTTAAAGACAGATTTGAGTTTTGAGTTAAAAACAAAAGTTTTAGGAGACTTCAAGGTCTACAACTTTCATGAAGAAAACTTTTCCAAATTTTAAACTGATTTATAAGAAAAGTACCAAACACTATGTAATAGTTTTAAAACCCGGTTTTGAGAACTTTAGGGTTTTACTAAAAATTCAAAAAGGAGTTTGAATTTTAGAATTTGTAGTTTGTTAGCTAATAGGATCGTTATGAAGTTATGATAGGATGATGCTTATCCTATGATTTCTTGAAAACAGGAAAACAACTTATTTGAGTGAAGTAATTTAACTCAAGGCGCAGTAAAGGTTAGTACGACTCCGCCTACAGCATAAACAAAACTGATTGTTGTATGCCTTTAAATATATGATGATATAAGTATGATGAAATGCTTATGACTTGTATGATACCAAGTTCATGAGGCTATGTGTATAAAGAATGTTTATGGTATGTATGTATGTATGTCTTCATGAAATGATGAATGTTGGCTTGTATGCTTTTAAGTTTATGTTATGAGATATATGAAGTATGTTAGAGCATGTATGTTCATGTGATGAATAAATTGATATTATGGCATCACGAAGCATGCTTATTAATGATAAGTTAATTGGTAAGATATGAAATCCCAGTTTCAGTTAAGGAACTGGTTATGATCATGAAATAAGGTTTCAAGAACGAAACAAGATAAGAACAAGATGTAAAACATCATTATGATAAGCAGGATGCAATATGTCGTATCGACCCGCGTTAGGTCGGGTTTGGTTCATGGTTTGAGTTGGACAGGGCTGGCCGCCCCAACCACTCCATGGCAGCGCGCCACGGTACGTACATTTATGTTAAGTAAGGGCCCTAAAAATTATGCTAACTTATGAAAACAGTAAGAAAGCATAATTGGTTCATGCATTATGTTATTATGTGATATGTTGCGGATAAATAGTTGTGTTTGCTGAGCGAAAGCTCATAGTTCATGTTTATGCTGTAGGTAAGCAAACTTATAGCAATACTTGATACAAGCCAGTGGAGCATGGCAAGACAAACTGTGAAACTGTGGGACGGGAATCACTACGTTTCTTTTTGTTAAATTATGCTACGCTAAATATGTTGTATTTGAGTACAAGATTTCTTTACTATGATATGTAACTAATTTCATGTACAAGTATGTATGTAAGTAATTATTAAAAAGATTTCAGTTCAAGTTTTATATTGTATGTATAAAAAATAAAAAAAATAAAAAAAAATTTTAGCTCAGGTTTTCATATGTAGTAAGTAAATATGTACGGTAACAACCTACGATAGGCGGGTCGTTACAAAACCAAATATTAGAACCAAGCTAATTACCAATATAGCAAATAAATACAATAACATATATATATCGAAACTGGAAACCACAGAAACTGAAAACGTTAGCAATCCTTTGGTTTCCAAAAAAAATTAGATTAAACAAAATAAGTATGAAGAATGCCAACTGCAAGAAAGGAAACGTTAGCAATTTCTTCCGAATCCGAATCCGAACTTGAACAACCTATCCATCGTCTATGATGCGGATCTGTTTTAAGATTGTTAGAAAATATGGAGAGATAGCATAGACAATGAACAAGTGAATTCAAATAGAATATAACGAAATTGATTACAATGAAATTCAACCTTTATTCGAAAGAAACCCAAACAGAAATAGAACGTCGAGGCACGTGTATCACGCTTTCCTTAAAATAGATTCGTCCCCTCCGGTAAGTGCACGAGGCTTCAACGGACGTCTGTCTCCCAGGATACAACGACGAACAACGGTATTCTAGCACAATCGAAAACCGCTTCCGGCGAACTAGAAACCAATGCCTTCCCTCTATCACCAAACTCAAAATTCCGAACTCGACCACTACAAGGAAAACCGAAAAACAAGAAAACAAGAGAAAGAAAGCTTGTGCTAGTGCTCTCGGATTTTGTGTGTTCAAGGTGTCTTCAATCTTGTGGAGGCCTCCTTTTATAGGAGCAAGAATTGAGTGTTACAAAAAACCAAAAGCCATTGGTTTAAATCCGATTAATGCACCATTAGTGCTACCCAATTAACATCATTGGAATATGAATAGTTTCCGGAATATGAAAAGATGAAGACCATTCATATCCTTAATAAATTCAGAATTGTGTTGGAAGAAAGAAAAAAAATTCCAAAACAAAGCTCGCACAAGGGCAAGCTCGACGAACCGGCATTCGCGTCGCCCACGTCGTGCGGGCGCACACATTGGGCCCCTAACCCACCGGGGATAGGATTTGCACCCCCCCCTACGCGTGAGAGAGCATCTTAGGTTCACAATCTTATCCAAGTCCAAAAGTGCAAATCCTTATAAAGTCCATCATGCTTTCATGCCTAAGCAATGTGGGACTCCACATTTACAACCAACTTTCCAACAAAATTCCATTTCAATGGGCACACTTTGAGCATCAATTTCTCATTCACCCGAATACCATTTTGAGTGTATGAATATATGAATTCGATCTACTCGCGACGGAGAACGCAAATCCACCAAGACCCGTTAATTTTACGAAGTGGGTCCCACTCAAATTTAGACCTCAAAATGGTTCCTCAAAATGGTTTAAAACCTATTTTTCCAACAATCCCGCACATGCTTGTCTAGGTTGGCCTTCGTCTCATAAATTTCAGAAGCCACCAAAAAAAAAAAAAAAAAGAAGTTTACACAACCAGCATAAATCTTAGCTGCTAAACTTATCATCACCAATCACCACTATAAAATGAGCTTTAAGTGAACAAATAATTTTATTAATTATGAAAATATTAAAACTAAAAATTAGAATTAAAACAAAAATCCTTTCTGATTAAGGATTTTCCACTCCCGGTTGGAAGATTATCAAACTTTAGGATGAACATAAAAGGAGTAAACAAGACATACACAGAGTTGAAAAAGAAAATAAATTCAACTTTTTACTCATTGAATATCTTAAAATACATAAAAGTATCCGACAAGATTGCCCACCACTACCTTAAAAAAAATTTTAAAAAAATTAAAAAAAAAAAACACTCATGCTCTTGTTTTTAAGTATCAAACCTAAAGCTTCAGGAGAGAGAGAGAAACTCAACAAAAACAAAAAATCATACCGAAAGTGCATCTTGTCGGTAGGTACAAGTCTCTTCAATATAACCATTCTCAAAAATAAGAATAATAGTAATAATAATAATAATAATGGGAAAGTCTGTGGTAGAGCCCCTTTTTAGGGGATCTACCACAACTTACGGTAGAGTCACTTTTTAGACCGTTAAGATTTAATCGAACGGTTCAAATGTTGATGGTGTATCATATTATTATACACCTTGCCTTATATAATCCTTCCCACCCAAAATCTTCTCCGTCGCCGGCGATCTTCCCGCCGCCGGAAACCGACGCCGGCGACCACCTCCGGCTGCTGTCCGGTTACCTTTCGCCGGTGATTTTCTCCCTCTTCTCTTCTCCTCTCTCCCGCGGCGACCACCTCCGGCGCCCCACCGCCGGCCGGCCGCGGCCACCCCCCCTCTCTTCCTCTTTCTCTCTCTTCTCTTCTCTCTCCTCTTCCCCTTTCTCTCCCTTCTCCTCTCTCCTCTCTCCCGCCGCCCCCCACCCCCGGCCCCCAGCCCCCCCTCCCCCCTCCCCCCTCCCCCGCCCCCCTGACCCCCCCCGGAGACCTCCCCCGGCCCCCTCTCTCTTCCTCTTTCTCTCTCTTCTCTTCTCTCTCTCTTCCCCTTTCTCTCTCTTCTCCTCTCTCCTCTCTCCCGCCGCCCCCCACCCCCGGCCCCCAGCCCCCAGGTCCCCCGATGGCCCCCCCACCCCAGGCCTCCCCCCGACCCCCCCCCCCCCCCCCGAGGACCTCCCCCGGCTTTCTCTATTCGACCGGGGGGGGTCGGGGCGAGGGGGGCCTGGGGGCCTCGGGGGGGGGGGGGGTCGGGGGGGGGGGGGGGGTGGGGGGAGGCCGGGGGAGGGGGGCCTGGGGTGGGGGGGGCCGGGGGGGGGTGTCAGCGCGAGGGGGGCCTGGGGGCCTTGGAGGGTGTCGGGGGGTGGGAGGCCGGGGGAGGGGGGCCTGCGGTGGGGGGGGCCTGGGGGGCTCCCGGGGGCCTCGGGGGGTGCCGGGGGGGCGCCGGGCTGGGGTGGTCGGGGCCGGCGGGGCTGGGGAAGAGAGAGAGAGAAGAGAAGAGAAGAGAAGATAAGAGAAAGGGGAAGAGAGAGAAAAAAATTCCGTCGCCGGCGGCCGGAGTTGGTGCCGGAGGTGAGTCGCCGGCGTCGGTTGCCGGCGGCGGAAAGCCGGCGGCGATGGGAAAGATTTGGGGTGAGAAAGTTTAAATGAGGTAAGGTTTATGATAATATAATGCACCCCTGATATGTCAACCGTTTGACTTAAATCGGACGGTTAAAAAAAGAACTCTACCGGTAGGGTTTGTGGGAGAGGCTCTACCACAGCCTCTCCCAATAATAATAACAACAACAACAATAATTAATAAATAAATAAATAAAAGTCTCTTCAATGTAATATAACCCAATCAGTGAAATACACATGCCAAATGTGTTGGAGGTGTTCACAATCACAAACCTACCTTTCCAAAAGAAGCAATTATCACTCTTACAAAAAGATTATTGGCAGTTATTCCGTTAACAATATCCAAGCCAAAAAAAAAAAAAAAAAGATTCTGTTAACAATAATAAAGAAATGAAAACATGTAGTTTTTCCTCTTTGAGAATATAATAGAATTTACACATTTTGATGGGAGTGACATAATTAGAACTTGCTTACTTGGCAATTATATGCATCAGACGACGTAATTAGACAGCAGCATATCACAATTCACATTCAAGGAATCTATACCTCTTTCTTTCTCACTCTCACGATCGAAGTAGATTTGCTATATAAATATGATATCAACGAGCTTCCACGAAATAAAATAGATTCAATGATCGATTCAGCCAATTATCCTGAGATAACATTGAGAAATAGGACAAGAACTCCACCAACACCAAAAAAAAAAAAAAAAAAAAAAGGGGAAGGACAAAAGTCAAAATTAGTCAACAGTCAAAAGTTTAAAAAAAAAAAGAATTAAAAATTAAGCAAGATTGTCCAGACTTCTAATAAAAATAAGAATTAAGAAAGAAAAAAATCTAATTTAATTTTGAATTTTTAAATATCCAAACTAGTAAGCATGCCTTTGGACCTCCAATCTAGAACTTACTTTTACAATCTAATTTTTATCTTTTTTCTTTAGTTTTGTTATTCACATAATTTTGTAACTCAATTTTAAAAGTCCATAACTTTGTATAGACAAGTCTAAATGAGATGATTTTTGTTTTAAAATTTCATAGAATTTCGATACGAACGAAACAAGCTCCATGTTGATTTTTTTTTTCCGAACACATTTCAAGTTTTTACACGCAATTTAAACGCCTCAATAAACGCATGGGTGTTTGGTGAATGAGTTTGAATTGAAATTTGTAAGTTTAAATAATGATTTTGGTTGACTTTTTCAGAAAAGACAAAAAACTTTTGGGAAAAAAGACAAAAATTGAGTTGATGGTGATGAGTTTAAACTCATCATCCAAACACTAATAAATCTAAACTTAAATTCTACAATCCAAACCTTAGCAGCAAACGCATGTTAAGGCTTTATTTAGCATTTAAGTTTAATTCCAACTATACTGTATTTTTAGATGTGCAAGATTACAACGACAGAGCCAGACTCTTTGTTTAGCGAGGGCATACATTAAATTATTAAGTTTTTTAAGAGGGTTATATAGAGATTAAAAAAAAAATTAGTAGGAGCAAAAAAAAAAAAAAAAAAACTTTTGAGAGGTAATATTGAAAAAAATAAAAGTTTACTAGCCGGCGGCAGAAGACCCCACTCGATCATGGGTAGCTCCGTCCGTAATAACATAAATGATAGAATTTTGCATAGTTATGGACACTTTACTGAGTCGATACTAATCTTTTTTGTCAAGGTTCTGGGGGAGGGGGGTTAGAAAATGTATGTGACCAAAAGATCGTCTAGTTTCCCATCCTTGTCTTCCTTGTACTGGTATTGTCATGTGTCTCTGTATATCAATAGAGAATTTCTCCGGAGCATATAACGAGGAAACAAGTATAAGAACGAACGGGCTTAAAAGCTAGTTCATGCCATGTACTTTTTAGAATAAGCAATGAAACAACAATAGTAGCGAAATGTAGGTTGTTTGTGTCATGTAATCTATGGTACAACAATATTTCTGTAAGCATCCTTGATCATCATTTACTAAACGGGTGCTGAAAAAAATTCTCCATCTTAGATCCAAATCGTACAAAAGTGAATCCTTATAATGTGTTGAAGAAAAGAAAAGGGGGAAATTTAATCAGATATTGAAGCCAATTACAGCAATATCTCTATTTAAGCATGCAGATGTAGAGTAGGAAAGTTATTTTGCCTTCAAAAGCACGTGACTCGAACTGACTTGTAGCGTTTCCGAAAAATCTCATGATCTTCTACATATCAAAGTGTTGTTCTGATATGAATCGGAGTCTTCAACAAATTTCCAGAAAACCGATGTCTAATTTGCTGTCTCAACTAGATGTCTTTATGGTAGATGTATCCAAGAGCCAAAGCGTCATTTAAAAAAAAAAAAAAAAAAATGAACTCTCCCTTTTTAAAAGGCATAGTCAACACCGCCTTTCAACTGAATTTTACTTCAATCCAAAAAGCCTGCTTGGCACATGAGGCAGAATCCTTAAATTCAATTTTCTATTTACCGGTCATAAAAGCGATGCTGTGGGAGATGGATATCCACAGAGAATTGCATATCATAATGTTCCAACATGTGCGTCGTCAAAGTGTCTGTTTAAACTGTGCAGGATTTCGTAAATATCCTTCCTTTCTTCATGCCTTGTGTCTCTGGCTAGAAACTCGTGAACGTTATTCCCTATTTGGATGGAACTACAACCAGGGACCTTTTCTACTCCCCGCTTTCTCATGGCCGCTCTGAAGGTAAAGGCATCTATCCACCGCCCAACTAATGCGCTCATATTTGAAATCAAGGTCAAGTAGCTTGGGTTCGAAGGCTCGTGCTCAATAATCCTTCTTGTTACTGACTCTAACAAATTGTCATCGCCATGAATCTTACAAGAAGCTAAAAGCATAGCCCAAATAACAGCATTTGGCTCCAAATGCATGCTTTCTATAAATCCGATCGCTTCTTGCAACTTCCCTGCTTTTCCCAAAAGGTCAACCACACAACCGTAATGCTCAATTCGGGGCTCTATACTAAACTCATGCACCATCTGGAAAAACATCCTTTTACCATCTTCCACGAATCCTCCATGAGTGCAAGCCGATAGAACTGCAATGAAGATGACATCATCTGGCTTAACCCCTTCCGAACACATTGCATCAAAGAGATTTAAGGCTTCTCTACACTCTCCATTATTAGCAAGACCCGAAACCATTGTCGTCCACGTGATTAGGCATCTTTTCGGCATATTAATGAAAACCGCTTTTGCATTTTCGATGTCACCACACTTTGCAAACATATCCATCAAAGCATTGCCCAAGGGTATAGACAAGTCAAAATTGTTTCTCGTAATATAAGAATGTACCCATTTTCCGTGCTCAAGAGATCCCAAGTGAGAACAGGCAGACAGTAAGATGACCAAAGTTATCTCGTCGGGCTTGCACTTGCCGTCCATTAACATCTGACTAAACATATGAAGAGCTTGATCAAATACGAGGTTATGAACATAATGTGCAATCATAGCATTCCATGACACAACATTTTTAACCGGCATCTGATCAAACATGTGCCGGGCCAATGCAAGATCTCCAACTGTGGCGTATCCTGAGACCATGGCTGTCCAAGCAACCACAGTTTTCTCCGGCATGTCATCAAACACATGTCGAGCAGACTTGATATCGCCCAACTGTATGTACCCCGATATAACGGAGTGCCACGAAACCTCATTTCTTTCTGGCATTCTCCGAAAAACCGAAACAGCCAATTCCATATTTCCAGCTCTAGAAAGCCCCGAAACAACAGAGTTCCACGTCACAATGCTCTTCTCCGTCATGGAATCAAACAGTCTTAATGCGAGTTCCAGCTCACCATGAGCCATGTAAGAAGTAATCATCGAATTGCAGGAGACGACATCTCGTTCAGGCATTTCCTCAAACACCCGGCATGCGGAACCCAAATCCCCGCCGCTCTTAGCGTAGAAACTCAAAAGGGTATTCTGAACAAAGACACTAGAACAGTAACCCAATTTCACAACATCACCATGAACAACTTCACCGTACTTAAGGCAGTCAAAAGACGACTGCAAACACCTAAGAAGCAGGGTGAATGTGAAACCATTAGGCGCAAGTCGAGAAGACTTCATCTGAACATAGACACTCAAAGCATCAATAGGATCATTCCGACATAACTTTATGAGTGTGTTGTAGACGACAACGTTGGGAAAATAACAATGTCGAAAAACCCGAAAAGCGTAATCAGGGACACCAAGTTGAGAAGAGAGAGTGAGGAGGTTGGGAAGAGTGAAGTTAGAGTGCTGGAGGCCATGAACGAGAATCTGAAGGTGGGTCTGCTTCAACTCTCGAAGGCTCTTGCAATGTTTCAGAACTTGGAGGAGTTTATGCTCCATATCTGGATTGAGGCCGGTTCATTTCATTCAAAAAGCTGTGCACGTCCAAGAGATTTTCAATCATAATGTAAACAGATTAAAACACATATTAACTCCTAAAAATACATATTATATATTAATGATAAATTGCTCGATGAGTCCTCCTCCTTTTCTCATTAAGTGAAATGTCCTTTTAACTCTCAGAAAGTCTACACCAAAAGTTGTTGAACGTCAAGTTTTAATTGTTTGGTTGGTCCTGTACTACAATATTTGTGATATTTTGGTCTCTTTTCTTTTTTTCTTGGTAGCTCAAACTTTCAATTTTTATTGGATTTGAAAAACTAACCTTAAAAAATTATAACAAAATAAAAAATCTTAAAAAATAAATAAATAAATAACTTTAAAAATCTCTCTCTCTCTCGATCTCCCTCTCTCTTTCTCGCTCTTGTCGATCTTTGCATCTTTTCTTCCCTCTCAATCTATTTTTTCCCTCTCAACCGTTTTATAACAAGTCATTGGTCTCTTTGGTTACAAGCTATAATCTTGGAAGCCAAAAACCGAGTCGAACATATTCCATAGGAAAAATGCGATACTCGTATCGTATGTCGTAGCAGAATGACAGAAACATATGTCGAGTGCAAATTTCTCATCTCATTGAAAGTTACCCTCATGACTTAAAAAACAATAGTGAAAGGCCTGATACTTTTGCTATGCCAGATTACCAGTATATTCAATCAGGCACTATGAGTGGAATCAACTCTTTTCTTTCAAACTTTGTAGTGACTCTATTCACTTTAAAGACCTAAAAAATTGGAATTAAACTTTTAAATACTTCGTCTTTACTATTTCGTTACAGCAACAAAAATGTCTCATGTTTATGCAATCTATCACTAATTTACAAGTATCTCAGTCAAACAACGCGAAAGGAGTCGGCTATCCTTTTTAAATCTTTGTAGTGTCTCTTCCACTGAAGACCTACAAAATCCAAGTCAAAAGCTTAATTACATTGTTTTTTTTTTCCCTCATCATTATTGAGATGATGTTTCTAATCAGAAAAGTGTTAAATGCGCAAAAAGCGTCCTTACCACTTCCAGTAACGTTAAACAAGTAAAGGCGATTCCCTGCTGCAGTTGCTGTTATAAGAACATGAGGTGGCTCCAACTCGAACTGGTAATACTTTCTTCCCGAGTGTTCCGCTACACTCATGCTAACAACCTTCCCTTCCACATTCTCGCCGATCACTTCTGGTCCAAATGCACTGATCACTTTTTCTGGAGGTCCGATTTGTTCAATCTTGGCATCATCACCGAGATCTGCGCAGCACAACCAGAGGTCAAATGATTCTAAGCTAACTAGTGAAACTAAACACATCAAGGGTAGTGAATACGAAAGGCGATCATTAATCCCGTTTTTAGTATATATTTACGAGGACGAAGAATTGGAAACAATCCAAAGCGCATTTATTAACTTTAGGAATATGAATACTAATTAGTACTAAAATGTCATTATACCAAAATGACATGACAAGTAAAAATGCCCGAAGCAACATCCAAGGATAGTTTATGATCCTTTTCACAAGCTGCAACTAGTGTTTATATGATTTTGTGAAAACACTTACTATCTGCAAATCTGAGAACAGGAGCAACAACGACGGACAGGCGTCCTTCTTTGGCGCTACCGAATCTCAAATCAATCTCAGTGCCACCAAGGTCTGCTATTGATACCGGAACCTATTACAGAGACAAAAGCGATTAACAAAGGAAGCGGCGGATACTTATGATATTGAAATTTCCGTGGTGATTAGGGATAATGGGGTTGAAAAGTTGTACCTCATCCCAATCTTGAGGTACAGAAAAGGAATAAGGGATGATAGGACTCCATCCAACTCCATGCCCTCCAGACTTCTCGTCCGGTCTTCGGTATGTCCTCCAACCTGTCTGAGCATTTAGTTTACTAAGTTGACAAATTTACTAATTAATAAGGATTCACACTGCTATTTTATTGATTTGAAGTTATCTCTTTGTAGCATATCATTCTACTAGTTGAGCTTTTATTTCTTAGTTGATTCAGGATTGCCTATGGTTAAGTCCAACATTTCAAGACTTTATGATTGATGAACTAAATAATTTTATTCTTGGACTCTCTATCTCTCTCTCTTGGTTATCATCAATATTATGTCTATATTACGAGCTAAAAACAAGCGAAATAGATGGTAGCAGCATAACGTAGTGGTAATTCCACATGTCACTTTCCTATAAGATGTAGAGTTCGAATTCTCTCACCCCCGATTCAACCCAAAAAAAAAAGAAAGCGAAATGGCAAAATGTAAAAAAAGATAAAAGGAAACCAACCTTGATCATCAGGTTCAGAGAGACCGGGAATTCTGCCAGCAAGAAGGCCTTGTTTAACAACAGCCAGGCCATCACTTGGGAAATCCACTACTGCTGAAGAAGAAAGTAAAGAAATCCCATATACCAGAACTGACCTTCTCTTCAATTTCTCACCTTCCTCATCAAAGGAACCGCCAGTTTTTCCTCCTCTTGAATTGCAGCACTCAACCAATTTTGATCTCAAATTGTGGCTACGAATTCTGTTGTTGGTTTGATACGTCCAAGAGAAACCGCAGCTTGGGAACATGGTCACTCCCATTTTTTCAAAAAACTTGCTATACTTGCTTTTAGAAACTTAGCTCTTTTTTTTGTCTCAAGAACTGCAAGGGATTTTTATCAGTTTGTGGCCAACCAGAACAAAATTTTCAGCTGCTGAAATATGAGGTTCTCAGTTAGTCTCACTGCCCTTATAATACCTTTTATTTTTTATTTTTTATTTTTTTATTTTTTATTTATTTCAGCTAAAAGGTCATGATTTCTAACCTGACACGTGGCGTGTCGTATCACTTATTGATTATTTGGCTTTTACCATAATCTGATTCTTGTTGCCATAGTGCCACCAAAATAGTGGGGTTTGGAGCTGTGCACTAGAATTGTGTGGGAATTTTTTATTTTTTTGGGCTAATCAGTTATGTTGAGATTTTTGTGTGTTATAATCACTCCCTATCAATCTCTCCATTTGAATTTAGTAGTAAGTAGGTAATTTTTCCCATTAACTCATTAATCCCCGTCTTAAATGAGAGGTATTGTTTGATTTAAACAGGTTAAAGGGTTACACAACAGGGACAGATTTATAGATCCCCCATCCTATTTCCCGTCCCTTTAATTATATATTACTTTTAGGTTAAAGATTTTATACATGATGTTTAATGTTATATACCAATTTAAATATTTTTTTTATAAGAAAGGATTTTATATCATTTTAAATATTAAACCTTAACATATTGGTATATGAAAAATTGAATACTGTAATTTTAATTTATTTTAATTTAATATTTCATATATGCATTTTTAATTTTTAATTTTTTTTTATTTTTTGATGGAAATAGATAATCATGTAAATTAGGTATCTCGTGAGTACCTGGATATCATAACAGGGAAAATTCAACTCGTCCCTGCCAATTAAATGGATTACGGAATGGATATGGGAAGTGTTTTTTTTATTCACATGGCAAGTTGGCAAGAAGACAGCCCAATCCCCCGTTACTATCCCTGGTCCTAAGCAACATGATCAACCTTTCAGATTCAGTTTTACTTCGTTTTAGAAGGAAAGAAAGTATCCAAAAAGCAAACATTTCTTAAATAGAACATCATAGCTTAACTATTTATTTAGTATTTAATATTTACTCAAAATCAATAATCTTTATTAGTTCGTGTGCATTTTCATCTTCATTTATAAACTGCCATGTGAAAAGTCAAGGCACAAAATAACCCACAATGGTAACTCTTGTTAGTTGTATACATGTATGTTTTCTTTGGCTTGAGAACTTCTAACATTTTTTAAGATGCCAGTATTTTCCAAAGCATATTAAAACAAGTGTTATTCATCACTTCCTAAATATGATATGCAATCTCAATAACAAGGAAAAAGAATGTATATACCTATATGTATATATAGTTTATATATCCATTCTATAACTATATTATAAAAGATAGTCGTTATTTGACACTATTCAAAAATTTGGTTTTTTTATTTTGACTTTTTGTGCACTTTTTTTATTTTTTTTTTATTTTATTAATTTGTATGTTTAGTCTTTGAACTATGAATATTTTATCATTTTGGTCCCTATACTTTTGTTTTTTGTAGTTTTGGTCCCTCGCACTAAAATTGACAGACGAAATCTGCAATTTAACACAAATAATATTATCCTTATCACATAATAGAAAAAATTTAAAGAAATTATTACATCAAGTTCAAAAGTTTTTAGTTTTTAAGGGTTTTTATAAGAATCATGATGTAATTTTTATATTTGGTATTATTATTTTTGTAAAATTTCAAGTTAACATGGAGTTGAAACATGATTATACACACCAAATTAGAAAAATAAGAGTTTAATACCCGTGCAAAAGGAAGAAAAAAATAAATAAATAAACTGAGTATTATATGATAAAAACAAGTGGTTAAAATAAATATTATAATTATAATAAGTATAATTTTTCCCAAAATCCCAACAGTGAATATGCAAAATCAAAAATGACAATAGTACTAATAATAATAAAAACGAAAACAAAAGCAAAAAAGAAATTTTTTTTTTTTTGTAGTCATACTCATTTAAAGAAAAAAATTAAAACAAAAATAAAGCAGAAAAAAAAAAATATTTAGACTCAAAAGAACCGGAAAAAATTAACACTAACAAAAAAAATTATAACAAAATAAAATATATATCCCATTTTCTCCTTTTTTAACTGTTTAAAAAAAACAAAAAAAATGTATCAGGTTATATACATGCAAAAACTTAAAAAAAAATGATTTTTAAAATATAAAACAAAACAAACAAAAAAGACAAAAAAAAAAAAAAAATTACATGCAGAATCCTTAAAAAAAAAAGGGATCTTTAAAAAATAGAACAAAAGAAACAAAAAAGACACACAAAAAAACTCAGAAAAAAAAATCCGAAATAAAGATAAAAAATTTGAAGTAAAAAATCGTTTAAAAAAAAAGAGACAAAGTGAGCAAAAACACAATACAACAATAGATCATAATCTAATGTCTAAAATTTAGCATAAAAAAAAGGCAAAAATAATATTAAGAAAAAAAAACAAACTCTAAATAGGGTTAAAACCGGTAACACACTGTAAGAAAAAGAAAAGAAACTAAAAAGAGGCGCAAAACGGTAATTATACTATGTGGGCAGCTGGCAATTTCTGCATAATAAGGGTAAAAATGTCAACTCACTGTAGATGAAGGAAAACCAACTAAATCAGAGGGGCAAAAAATTCTCTGCACTGTAGACAAAACAGTAAAATATGTGAGGACAAAACCGTCCTTCCACTGTAGATAAGCCAAAATCAGCACATAGGATAAGGGCAAAATCGACAGTTTAATGTAGAAAAAGCAGCTACTGTGCATTACTATAGCCAAAAAAAAAAAAAAAAAAAAAACCTATACAGCAAAAGCAACAAAAATAAAAAAATAAAAACAAAAATCACTGTTCATTAAGCAGTGAAATATTGTATCATTTTACTTTAGCAAAGCAAAAAAAAAAAAAAAAAAAAAAAAAATCACTATTCACTAATCAGTGAAATATGACATCCTTTTAGTTAAAAAAAAAAAAAACAAAAAAACAAAAATCACTTCTCACTGAACAGTGAAATATGACATCCTTTTAGTATATTTAATAATTTCATCAATGTCAAGGTCAGGGACCAAAACTGTCAAAAATCAAAAATTTAAGGACTAATTTACTGAAATCAAAAGTTTAGGGATTAAAGTGATAGAATTTACATAATTCAAGAACTAAACAAACAAATTACCCTTTTTTTTTTTTTTTTTGTTGAGTTAACCTCATTCTTTGTTTTATTTTTTGTTTTAACTTTTCTACCCAAAATTTTCACATATTTATAAGTGGCTCATTAAAATACCTTTCATTTTTTTCAATTTGTTCTTATGTAAAATAACTTTTTTCAAATATGTCTCAACAATTTTTTTTCTTACAATTCTTGAAATTGTTATGTACTATTTTAATTACTAGTTACTTGATTATATTAAACTCTTTAGAAAACAATAAATAAATTAAGAAAAGATATTGATTTCTTCAAAAGTTTAACATTGCTAATTCTTCGTAAAAAAAAAAAAAATTAACTTATGTACTTTTTTGAAAAGAAATTAACATATTAAATTCAAGCGTTCACGTGCCTGAAAACTACTGTGTGTGTGTGTGGTGTGCGATTCATCCTCAATTTACATTCATAACATCCAAAGAGCAATGAGCGGGACCTTAAAGGGTGGGAGGGATTGGAACTACTCTGATATTTGTGGAACTTGGCAATTGGATGGGAAAAAGAAATATTAGAGAAAAAAATTATAATATATATATATATATATTTTAGTGAAAAAAAGTACAATTTACAATAACTCGAAGTTATGAGAAAAATAAAAAAGAAAAACCGGACTATAGAATGGGCAGTGAAATGATACAACCACGTGAAATGGATTTTTTTTTTCCCCCCTAAACGGAATCAAGGTAAAGGCATGGGAGGTTTCCATCGAGGAAATTCGACCAAATTTCGGTTCACGTATGATCCGTTGTGAAGCCAGAATGTTTCAGCCGACTGGTGAAACTGCCTGACTTTCCTCTGAAGTTCCCACATGATCCCTTGCATTGCAGAACATGGCGATGATTCAGAAGCATAAGCCCATAAACACCTTACTCGTCTTCCGCGGCTTATCATCGCCTCTACATCTTTATCTGTTCCACCAAAATGATGAGATACAGCCTATGATATACTAAACAGTCCAGTAAGCCAAGTAAGATTAAACAGGAGTAAAGTAGGTGACCTGGAATTGACTCAAGGTACTCCAACAGCTCCGGCCCTATTCGGGTGGATGGCCATTTGATCGAAATCTGGGCATAGTCAACGACATTCTGAAAAGGCAATTCTATTTGATCTGACATTATCACTGGGACACACTCCTGTGTGGCAAAAGCCAACAACATTTCAACACACTCATCTTATGCACATGAGAGAGAGAGAGATAGTGAGAGAGAGACCACAAAGAAAGACTCGTAAAATCGTAGAGTCCAAGATGATTCCCCACGAGGAGCGAGGCAGAACTTCGCATTGCGGAGGTGTTCAAAATATTCTGTCCTCCCTAGTTTGTTAGGGCCACTGAACTGCAGGTCTGGGCATTCCACCTGTTCATAATATAAATAAGTATGTCTTGGTATATCAAGTATTAAAACCTTTCAAGAATTAAAAATTAAAAAATTGAGAGAGAGAGAGAGAGAGAGAGAGAGAGTTGCAACTGCATGATTAAACAACATCATTCCTGCAAAAAATAAATCTCCAAAGACGCGCTAATTAAACTTATTGCCCAAAAGAACATAGTAACGATTTGAAAGTACCAATCCAAAAGCCAAGAGATTTAAAGAATGGCAACAAGTTAATTCCGAAATAATAAAACTTATCCAGACAACCAAGATGTTGGCTAGAAATACAAACCTTATCTGGAAATTGCTTTGCGAGCTCTATCAACTTCAAACGGCCAGCCTTTCCTTGTGCGCGACCTAAATAATTAGCGAGATACTTCCGTTTTGATAGAGGCAATGGCTGGACAACCCTTGCACCATCTGTAGTCATTGAATCATCAACATTGCCAGGAATGATGATATCTTTCCAAGTATTGAAGGCACTTGTACCTTTCTTATCAGTCCGGTCCCCCTGCACTATCACGTAAATAAATAATCTACTATGTTAAACATAAAACTGTGTGTAGAAAAGATTACTACTTCGCTTCACATAACCACTAGATGGATTGATAAGCACAAAAAACAAAACAAAACAAAATATAAAAAAAAAAAAAAAAAAAAAAAAAAAAAAAAAGAAAAGAATTCCTTCACTCAATTTGGTTTCTTTTCTTTTCTTTTCTTTTCAAATTTCCCTTTTAACTATACCAGTGTAAAGCATGTGCTATGCACATGTGGGACAAATTTGAGAAAATTTATCAAGTAGGGAAAATTAAAATAATAAGTAAAAAAATATATACATATACATTAAAAGACCCAAGAAAAAGACATGAAAAAAAAAAAGCCAAAAGATAAAAGGATTAAAATGAAAGAATTATCAACATGAAAAAGGACTAAATGAAAAAAAAAAAAAAAAGTTGGGCCCAAAAAGACGAAAAAAGGATTAAGATGAAAAAAATGATCCAGGAGAAAACGGAGGACAAAAAAAATACAGAAGTAAAAAAAAAGGGTCCAAAACGAAAAAAAAAAACTGGTCTGAAAAGAAAAAAAAAAACAGGACTAAAATGAAAAAAAAAATGGTCAGAAAAAAAAAATTAAAAAAAGGACTAGAATGAAAAAAAAAATGAAAAAAAAGGGTCCAAAAAGAAAAACTGGAGGACCAAAAAATAAATACAAAATTTTTTTGTCCAAAACGGAACGAAGTACAGAAGCACTTATTGTGCTTTCTATAATATTGTATAGATGATCTGACCGTTATCTATCAAAGGTCCAAAATGGTTCAACATGAAACCAACAGAGACAATGGAAAACTTTTAAGAGACGCAAATGGAACTAAAATAAATTATTAGTTTAAACATAATATAGAGTTTTATAGAGAAATTACAGGTTATTTTCATATTTGGTCCCTGATTTACATGTCCAATTGTAATTTTAGTCCTAAACTTTAAAACGTCCCAGACCAGTCCTCAAAGTATCAGTTTGTCTCACATTTAAAACGTCCTAGAACCAGTTCTCAAAGTATCAATTTGTCTCACAATAGTCCTTCGGTCCAAAACATTGTCAAACAATAGACTCTAGTTACCTCATAAAGATCAAAAGTGCATAATTGTCAGGGTTAAATTTTGTCATTTTCACGTCCTAGGACCTTTTGTTAACTTTTTGGTTTCAATTTTGGAAGCCGTAAATTCTTAAAATGCACATGATCTTGGAAGCATAGGATCTTCACGTGGTAACTACCGCCCACTTTTTAACAGTGTTCTAGATAAAAAGGACTATTGTAGTGTAGATTGATAGTTTGAGAATTGGTTCTGGAAAGTCTTAAAGTTCAGGAACTAAAATGGGATTGGACCTATAGTTCAGCGACCAAAAATGAAATTAATCCAAAGTATACACAGAGAAGCAAGGGAAAACAAAGACCAACAAACCAGTTCATATATCTAGCAACAAAACAAGTAGCCCAAGCATGCTAGGTAGTACTTAAAAATTCTTGACTCCACTCGTCTTTAACTTGATTCATGATGTGATAATAGCCGACGGATTAATGAGACTAATAATCTAGTAGGGACGTGCCATGGATTTTCCTTATTGTTGTTTTGTGTTGGCAAATTACTGGCAAGTTTGATAGTAGTAATACTTGTTTGCTTGGCCTTCATCCACATAGACCTGACTACTTGGCTTTTGAGTGCAACAAGGTTTGAAACACCTTGGCTGAAACTGGATGCTTCTAAGTTAAGACATGACAAAAAGTCTAGTTAAGTTTATAATAGTAACCTTCTTCATTAACATATTAACCTGAAGTAGTCTTAATTGAAGTTCAATCCCAAATCATTTAACAGCTTTTATAAATCAAGCATCTCCAAGACTCCAACCTAGCATCCGTTCTTGGATTTCAGTTAATTTGTTTCAAGCAAAATCCAGTCAGTTAATTCATTTTAAATAAAGCAAAATCTAAAGACTTTAGATACTCAAATGTAAAGAAAAAACCCTTTCCATTCTAATGCTTTTAAACTTTTTGTCCCCTTGCGAATAATTTGATGACCTATCTGCCTACACCCAGTACTTCATCGACTAAGCATTCAGCAGACTTCATATGCAGCGAAGCATCATAGAGAACAAGAATAAAAATTGTCTAAAATGGGTACAGTGGGAAGAGATTTGTAGATCCGGGTAAATCCCAAAAAAAGTTCCTTAAATGCGTCCAAGGTCTTCTTCTAAAATTTTTTTAACTTAAGAGTTCAACTTTAAATAAATCCTCTCTCGCTTGGCTTCCCATGCAATTTTACACAACCCTTCGGTGCACTTATGCATGTTTAGTGGCAGAGATAAAATAAATAACTTATAAGGCCCTAGATTGACTGGATATTATACGTTTAGCCATGAGACCGGTAAGTCTCTCCTAGACATCTAGCCAATTGATTGCACAATTCCACATATATTATAAACGTAGCATGCTAATGACTTCTGATTAGGACGGTACCTCAGGAGTAAGAAATATGGAACGATTTATGAATATCTCCCAGGATTTAAAAATGTAAGCTCCAATTCCACTGCAAATAAGTGAAAATTATGGTTACACAGGCATGCTCCCCGTCCTTTAGGGAAAATGAAAAAGAAAAGAAATGCAATTAAGTGACAGTTTACTATATTGTACCTTGGGAAAACAAATATATGGTCACGTCCACCAGATCGCCTGAAGTAAGGCATTTGACTTAACACCTGCAAACAAAGTGGCGATGAGAATTCATCTATTTTGTTCAATCAATAAGAAACACAACTGAACAAAAGGACATTGCAAGTAAACAAAGTGATCTCAAAATAACACTACAAAATGAAGTTTCAAGCAGCTAAACGAAGAATTGACCTTAACATAGGTATCGCTTATCTCATTATCATCAAGGCCGCCCAACATGCGAACACATTTGATATAGGTTGGCACAAAGAATAGGTCAGCTTCCTCCTTCTTCCTTGTCCGAAATCTCGATATTAAAAGTAGCTTGTGTATTTTAACCTACAATTGAAGTAGAAATGAACAAAGGCTCACTCTCGTGTTTAGAAATCATAGCCAAATATGTTGCCCCAACAAGTAACTCATCAAAATCATGTCTTTTTTATTTATTTATTTATTTAAATTCCTGTGTATTCTCAATACTTAACTTGATCTCTATAGCACACCTAGTAACCGACCATAAAAACATAGAGAGACAATAAATTAGATGCTCAAAAAGAAATCAGCAAAAGAATGAACTCAATAATAAAGTTCCTACAAATATTAAAAATTCTCTCTTGTTATATCCGCACATTTTCTCATCAGCCAAGCAATATATTCAGCATTCCCAAATGGAAAAGAACAAACAAATTCATGATTGTGAATCCACCACAAACACCAAATTCTAAACCGCAAGGCTCAAACACAAACACCGAAAATCAAGTAAGAATGAGAATATGAATATAGGCATTGCATGCTTCGATTCCAAATAAAAAGAGCTGTACAAGGCTCAAACACACTTCCTTGTTTTTCTCGCACATTTTCTCAGAAGCCAAAAATCCTAACAAATTCACCATAAAATCAAAGAATCAACACAATAAATTCGGAACAAGCTAAGCCTTTGATAAGAAATTAATATGCGAATAAAATGAATACTTAATTTTCTACTAATTGAGCTATATAACTCGCTCTTCCTTTTTCCTTTCCCTCATGTTCTTAGAAGCCAAACAAAGCATTTGATTCTTCCTTCGAAAAACGCTAAAAATTTACCAATCACCACAAACTCCGAAAATCAACTCAAATTTTCCCAAAAACTAAATAAATTAGAATGTGATTTAGATTAATAAATTAAGGCTTCAATTTCTACTAAAATGAGCTATCCAAGATACGAACTCACACTTCATCGTCATTCTCGGGCATTTTCTCAGCAAACAAACAGAAGAACCGAGAAATTACCTGAGTGCCCCATTGGCCTTTCATGCACTTGACGTCGGAGATTTTGCCGTCGCGGCCGTACATCAAGGCTTTGAGCCCTTCGATCTCGTTCTCATCGTAGACGTAGATTTTGAGGTCGAGGTGGGGCCCATATCCGCGGAGGGGCCAGGAGAGATCTCCGCCGTCGGACGACGGCAATCCATTCCGCGACGGACGGCTGAGATCGGCGGAAGAGAAGTGGGCGCAGGGACGGTGGAAGATTCTGAAGAGGAAGAAGGTTGCGGCGACGAGGAGGAGGGCTCCGATTTGGTGCGTGCGGGTGCAGGGAGTGTGGCCGCCGCCGAAGGGTCGAGTTTTATTATTGGTGGTGCCCATCAGGGGAGGGGAAACACTGTGTGGGCCCTCCTAGTTCTGGATTATAATTTATGTTTGTTTTTTGTTGTGAAGTTTTCAGACTCTCTCTCTCGCTTCTTCAGTTTCAGTTTTGCCAGATTTGCAAAGCGAAGGAAGAAGAAGACGAAAGCCGAGATTACTACGACGCCGTTGCTAATTTTTAAAGGGGTTTATAGTTAGAGTAATTCGCCAATTTATTCTCTAAACTCTTTAAAAAATGACAATATAATTCATATTTTATTTTATTTTTTGATGAGATGATCTGAATTCTTAAAATATTAATCATTATATTTCATTATATTCAATTTCATTAATTTCTAATAGAATAAGAACGTATTTTAATAATTTATTAATAATTTATTTTAAAAATGAAATTCATCCCTCTCTCTCCAAACCAATATAGAATATTTTGATTTTTTTTGGGGGGGGGGGGGGGTTGGGGGCCATCGAACCCAGATTGTGGCGGTGATGGGGGCCTTGCGCGGGGGTTGAGATCGGAACCGCAAGAAGGGGGGACCAAACCTAGATCACGATGGCGATAAAGGCGACGTGGGGGCCATAAATCTGGTTGTGGGAGGGGGTCTTCGTCGGCGTCGGGGGCGGGAGGGGGGGCGGATCTAGTTGGGGAAGGGGGGTTCTTCGTCGGCGTCAAGGAGGAAGGTCTTCGTCATGATCTGGGGGGGGGGGGGGGGAGGCCAAATTCAGCGTCTGTAGGGGGGCACAAAACTGGTTGGGGCAAGGGGTCTTCGTCGGCATCGAGGAGGGAGGTCTTCGTTGGCATTGGCTGAGGGAGGGGGGACCAGATCGAGACGTATGCAGGGGGGACGCAGGGCTCGTCAGTGGCTCGGTGGCCCACCTCTCACTCTTCTTCTCTCTTCCCTCCCACTCTAGCGACTCCCACTCTCTCCCCTCCCCCTCTGGTGGCTCCCTCCCTCTCTCTTTGCTTATTTGGGCTTTTGTTTGAATTTTCTGGTTTTGGTGTTTTGTGATTTGGTGTGGGGGGAGGGGGGGCCAGGAAAGAGAAAAACTAAGGGAGAAGGCAAATGAGTAAAGAAATATAAAATTAAAGGGCATTTTGGTCTTTTTTGTACAAAAATTATGACTTGAGCAAAGATTCCGTTAGAAATTTAACGGTTTTGAATAGAAAAGACTATACTGGCCAACATTTTAAAAGTTCAGGGTCATCTTGGTCAAAAATAAATAAAATAGGGATCAAACCGTCACCTTTTAAAGAATTCAGGGATTATCTTGACTAATTACTCTTATAGTTAAATGGCCTTTTTTTAATAAGTTTGTTAATAAATGGCCCAAGTTTTAAAAAATTAGTTTAAAAGTTTATGTTTTTAAGAATTAGTTAAAATGCTCTTCTTTTTTTTTTTTTCTCTTTTCTCCTCCTTAGAATGGTCAATCAATTTTGTAAATGGTCAATCATTAATTGACCATATTATACATTCAATCACTGATTGATCATTGGTAAATCACTGATTGACGGTAATATATTTCATCAATTTTTGTAGTCAATCACTGATTGACCATAACCAAAATCAACAATTTTCCAGTCAATCAATGATTAACTAATTAACTATAATTAATCACTGATTGACCAACTATAATGTATATAATCAATTTTTTGTAGTAAATAACTGATTAACCATATTTGGTCAATCATATCTCATTTGTACAAAATGGTAAAGGGGTCCTCGAACACTCAAGAAATCTGTTGGACAGGCAGATTCACATCTTTTACAACCCACACAGTCCTCTGTTCTTGGAGCAGAAGCTATTTGTTTAGCTTTACACCCATCCCAAAATATCATTTCTAATACATCTGTGGGGTAAGTTCGGACACATTGAGTACACCCTATACACGTAGCATAAATCTTAACTGAATGTGACTGATTTACCTCGGATAAATCATTGATTAACCACGATAAATTACTGATTGATTATGATAAATCACTGATTGACCATTTGTCATTGACTGGCTATACTATAAATCATCAATTTTCGTAATTAATCATTGATTGACCATCTATGAATTTTGTTCAAAAAAATAAATAAATAACCACCAATTTTTATAGTTAATCATTGATTGATTATAATGAATCATTGTTTAATCATAATATAAACTATAAAAAACATCACTAATTTTTCTGTCAATGATTAATTATAATAAACCACTGATTTACCAGAAAAAAATTGAAAAAAAATAAAATAAAACCATAACTTTCAGACTAATTCAACTGCTCCCTCTCTCTCACTCTCTCTCACTTCCTCTCTCCTCACCATCACAGCCACAGCAGCCGCGGCCACCGTCGCCGCTTCCTTACCGAAGAAGCTTCGCCCGCTGAAGAACTTCAAGCATCGCGATTCACCGCAAGCTCGTGAAGAGAGAGATCTCGCCGTCGATCCAGTCGTCATCTCGTCACGCGATCCAACTCCCGTCGCCGCTTCCCTGCTGAAGAAGCTTTACCCACTAGAGAACGTCCGTGAATCACCGCGAACTCACGAAGAGGGAGATAGAGATCCTCTTCTCCGCACAGTCTTGTCAAAGCTCTAGTCACGGCAACAAGTGAATCAAGCATTGGGGTCGTGTTCCAGGAGTTTTGAACTACTCTTGTCTTCGATCTAGGAGCTCCTCCAAATTGATTAATCAAAAATGGCAATTCCGGCCATCTACCTGAAAAAAAAAAAAAACAAAAGTGGGGTCATCTGTTTTTATTGGTGCCAAAATGTGATCGCCCCAGCTAATTTCCCTTTTTAAAATATATATACATAGATATATATATATATATATATATTTTCGCGGGTTCCACGTCT
Source organism: Ficus carica (assembly GCA_009761775.1). Taxonomy (NCBI): domain Eukaryota; kingdom Viridiplantae; phylum Streptophyta; class Magnoliopsida; order Rosales; family Moraceae; genus Ficus; species Ficus carica. Next base: position 55,844 of record VYVB01000495.1, on the reverse strand, counting down.
GTTAAGGTTATAGAGGATTGATTAAAGATGACAAAGGCGGTATTTCTTTTTTCCTTTTAAGGCTGAATTTATGGTTTCATGATAGCTATTAAAATAAGGATTCGAGTTTGACTCGTTTAATTTATAGATCGAGTGTGATTTTATTTACGTGGTTCAGCTCGTTCGCTCTAAATCAGATTTGGTGTTTTGAAATCTTCAAAATAAATGGGTTAGAGCTCTGGAATGGGCATCTAAGTTAAGTTTCTCATATATTTTAGGAAGACAATCGTACGACGTATAAACTGGTCTTTTGGATTTCATGATCATAATTTCATGTCGGTGAATAGTGATATGTTTCATCTCCCAACACTCTCGCTGGTTGGCTGACTTCTTTCTGACGTCAGGCACATGGAGATTGATCTCCTCAGGGATGTCGAACCCATCTCTCCGCTCCTTGATCTCTTCTTCAGTGAGAACCGAATCAGGGTTCTCTTCCAAGTGACCCCAACGGATGTACTGGTAATCATCGTCCTATGCCATAAAACTAGCAGGACGAGCTGCGGAGCCAGAATTCCACGAGCCTTCTTTGACTCAACCTTCGACGAGACTCACTATCAGCAGAGCGAGTCACTTGCTTGATCGAAGACCCAAACTTACTGAAAAAGTTCTCCATGGGCAAATTAAAGTTCCTAAACTCTACTCCCGATCCTAAAATAGAGAAATAACAAGTTTCAAAAACCCTTTCCTCCCTAAAAATCAAAAAAACCAAAGACAACAACCCATAAAAAAACTTGCCATCAGTGGGTCACCCAAGGGAAATAAGCAACTAAAGCAATCAAAAACCAAAGGGAGGAGAAGAAATCATACCTTTTAATACGTGACTGAGATGGAATACTCCTTTTAAGTCAATTAAATTACCACGAAGTAGAAGACTTATTGTTGAGATCAGCTTTCATACTTCATCTATCTCTCACTATAGACTTGTAGACGAACACACCAGGGGGATGAGACAACTCATGAGTTGACGGCGTCCTAGACCCAAACGAGTCGCCTGACGAACCAACCAATATAGAATCAAAGTTGACTCCGGGATCAGTGCAATAAAACACTATCCAGTGTATCAAGGAAGAATCTCTCTCCTCTTTCTTACTTGAGAACACCATTTAACATTTATACACAGTGAAATCTCCCAAAGACCCTACAGAGGACGTAGCCCGTAAATTACATGCAAATCTCTATATATTTGTATTTTTCTGTCTACATTTACTTTCCTGCTATTTGCTTTACTGCTATTACTCTTTATCAACTCACCACTAGTTGACGACTCGTCTATCATCTTATTTTGGTTATTGTCCCTAATTAACTTTCTTTGCTCTTAGAATTCACCCGCTACAGACTTTCCAATAAAAATAGATTAATAAAAATATATTGTAACTCGTCGAATGCTCTACAAATTTTATTTATTTGTTTTTGATAAACCTACAAATTTTATTTTTAACTTATTGCTTATCAATCAATTATTACATATTAAAAAACTAACTGACACTTCTTGTCGCTTCTAACGCTTGCCGCATGACCCCTTTTTTCACTATTTTTTTTTTAACTTGTCACTCGCACAGCACATGCTTTTCAATTAGTTCTTCTTAAAATATATGATGACTGTGTCACTGCTATTCTATACATGTGAATTTTTTTTAAAATCCACGTCATTAGTTTTTTTTTTCTTTTTCTTTTTGTAATTATGAAGTCATTAGTTTTCGGTTATTGTTATTAATATATATTTTTTTCCACCAGATGGGAAAAACACATGTTTCTTTAGTAGTCCTTATTTGTCTCTTTTGTTAAAGTTATTGTGACAAGTGGTTATACATATGAAAGGTTAATTTAATTATTGTCCATTTATTAAGACTAATTGATACATTATCTTTTTTTTTTTCTCTAACTTTAGTTTCTTTTTCTTGATTTTTTTTTTTTATAAATCTAGTTTGGTTGGGGAAAAAAAAAAGTAAAACAGATTTAACAAGAAAAAAGGATTTTAGTGGAAAAATTAGACGAGAAATTATTTACTGGTACATATATATATATATATATATATATATATATGAAAAATCGTATACGAGAGGAACTGTCGGAAAAGACGTGGTGAAGACATATTGGAGAAAATAAAATTATTTTAGTGATCAATTAGGTGAAAAAACATTTATAAGCATCAAATTTGAAAAAGAACAATATTTTAGAGGATCACAAGCAAAATCATTTAATCAATCAAACATTTCACAAAAGTTATTTCAATAGGGCCAAAATAGGGCTAAAAAATTGAATATCTAAAAACGTTGAATTTTATTGTTAAAAAAAAAACGTAGAATTTTCAAATAAACAAAAATAAATGGACCAAAAATACACGTTTTCTATATGTCTTGATTGCTTATATATATTTAAGTAGACAAATTGGGCGTAGTAAGAAAAAAAATTAACCGGAAAATCAAATAGAAAATTAATCAAGAAGAATTACAAGAAAATAATAGTTAAGAAAACCACATGAAAAAAAAAATATTAGTAGGAATACATTTGAGAAATATTTCAACATGGGCAAAGTAGATAAATGATATTTACAATCAAAATAATACCAAAAAAATATGGTTAAAAATTATTCGAGAGCAATTACTTTAACGGGAAGTTAAGAAGGAAAAAAATAAATAAAGAGAGTGGATTTAGAGATAAAAACTTTCTTAAGGATGATGAGAACCGATATTGAAGTAGAGACACAATCGAGGACGTACGATTATTTTTGTAGGGACAAAGAAAAAAGTACTTCAATAGGCATAGTAAAGAGTGTTAAGAATTATATTATCATTACGTTTTAATAGAATTACTAGTAGGTTTATTTATTTTCTTTATTGGTATTTTATTATTGAATATTTTAGTCTTTTATTATTTGCTTATAAGTGTATATAAACCTTCATTTTTTTTAATGTATTTTCATTAAAAATAATCGTAATAATGTAAAACCCTAGCGCTGAATCATATGATCAAGCCAGGAAACAAGGCATGAGATGTGAATTGCTAGTTAATTGCGCCAAAACGGGATGGAAATGGTATTGATGCTACACTGAATGTGAATTGCTCGAATATTTTTTGGTGTCAACTTTGTCTCATCATCTTGTTCTCTACTAACATATTTTACTTTAATTGTTTAGTTGCGATTACAATGGATGTCCCCAGTAAAATATCCTACATTAATGTGTTTGCACGCTTTAACAATTATTTTATTTCTGGTTATATCAAAACATGTCTACTGCATTAATTTGAGGAAAAGAAAAGGAAAGGAAGGATTTTGAAAGATCAAAAGAAAAATCAATGATCAATCTTGAAAAAACTAACAACAAATAAAAGCAATTATATTTTCATTCATTTTGTAAAGAAAAAAAAAAAAAAAAGAAGAAGAAGAAGAAGAAACGGATTAGTCTCCTTTTCAGATTTGTTGATGTAATTTGGGAGTAAATGACATTTTTATGAAAATGTCTATGGGAAATTGTATAATTTAGAAACATTTGAGACATATAGCATTATTACGATAAATTTTTTTTTATTTACTAAATATATTTACGACAAAATTACTTTATTGATATTTTCGTAAATAAATTATTTACAGTAAATATGCTATTTATCGTAAAGGGTTAAAGCGTATTCATGAAGAGGGCTTTGCTCATTGTGATTTGGAACTTGAAAACATATTGCTTGTTAGACAAGGCAATGACAACTACAGTGGTGGTGATCCTTTTGTGGCCAAAATTGCTGATTTGGGATTGACAAAAAGGGTTGGAAAGCGATCCATCGGAGGAACTCGATCATATTGGTCTCCAGAGATAGTCAGAGATAATATTCAAGAGCAGCCTTCTGACCATTTGGGCTTTGCAGTGCATTGTTTTCGGAAAGTTAACCGTAAAACTCCCATGGCATCACGACGCGGTACGGGCCTCGGGTATGAACAAGTGCGGGTTCTCCTAAAAGTCTTATCAACACAGGCTAAGGGTTTCTTTAACAAGTGTCTCAAGAGAAACCCAAGCGACAGACCAACCGCCGAGATGCTATTGAAGCACCCCTTTGCGTGTGAGCTAATTCATGAGAACAAAGAAGATGACCGGCGTGCTCCCATCGACATCCTTTTCAAGTGATGACGAGGTTGATGATGACGATTCGAGTGCCGTTTCAGTGATTAACATATCGAGTTCAAGTGGTTGATCGATCGGTAATGTTGGTTTGAAGAGTGGGAAGCAGCTTCACAACGAAGATTTTCGTAAACGGAAGAGAGATTATGCACTCTTTTCCCTCGGGTGGTTTTCTCATCTCCTGGTTTTAATGAGGCCTCTTAAGTGTAACATTTGTACACATACTAAGAGTAGATCTGGCTTGATTTCATAAATCTAATTTTTTTGTGTGTAAACTTATAGGGATTGAACTTTGTGTAGTTGAAATTCAGTTGTTTCTATTCATTTTCTAATATTATTGACATGATTTTGTTTATCTATATGCTTTGCTATTGGATTTAAAAAAGACAAAAAAAAAAAAAAAAAAAAAACCTCATCATAGCTTTTGTAATTGAACCAAATCTTATTCACTCAATAACTTCAATACAAATTATCAAAGAGATCACCCAGTATGCTTCTCTTTCTTGTAATTCAAATGTGAGATGGAAGCCAGTGCAACGGTATTGTTGTTGCGCTTTCTTGTCTTATGTTAAAAGTTAGAAATTAATGTTAATGTCCTTAGTATTTAATATGTGTATATATTAAATATCTCTCGTAAAAAAAAAAAAAGAAAAAAAAAAAGATTTCAACTCGTTTGCTTATAAATTAATATTTTATATGAGCTTTGCATTTAACATGTGTGTGGAATACTAGAAGTCGCAATATACCCCAATAAAAAAAATGTGAATTGATAAAATTTCCACGCCGGCGGGGTGGGAACCCAACCGGGCCCATCCATTTCTTTGTATTTTTGAACGAACCAGCGGAGGGAGATACTTGTTAGCGGGCGGCAGTGGGGTTTATTTGCTGCAGCCTCTCTCTCATCTGGATTTCCTCAGTGAGCGCTACCTTAAAGTTCGTCTTTCGTGGGCCTACTGGACAAGAGCGAGTTGGTTAGACCGCGGAATGCAAACATGGCAAATGCACACTTTTACATTGTACACTTGCCGTCCCGTCCGTAGTAGTTACCGTAAAAGAGCCCCGAGTGCTAATGGCAGACGAGCGGTGACTACTCCTTAATGCCCCCATCTACGATGAAGCGTGGAGATTAATTCAACCCTTGGTGTGTGGGGAGGCGGGTGTATTCTGAAACACATCATGCAATCCCTCTGGATGGCTTGTGGTCGTCATGCAAGTGTCAACCTGCATGAACTATAGGTATAGCATTGCAAGCAAATAGAGCAGAGAGCTTACCATTTCTTTCTATTAGAAAGCCCTAGGATGGGAAACTACCACGTTAGGTTTGGAGAGAGATGGGACCGGTTTTGTTATAGCTTGACTACGTGATCGACCTATAATAATTTGTTTGCTGGCTTGAGTCCAAATCTACTTCTTTGCTAGCCTGAGTCCATGTGATTTATCTCATTAAGCACCGCTTCGACGCATTCTCTTCTCTCCCCTGTATCGTCTCACACAGAAAGAAAGAGTGCAGAGCCCTGGCCCGACCCTCCAATAAGTCTTTTTTTCTTTTTAGAGTAAGAAGAGTGTCACTCCCCCGCTTCCCATTACTTAAGCAATCGATATCACCTCGCCAGAGGGAACTCTCTTCTCTTAAGATATTCTATAAAAAGTTACCGTCGCATCAACATCAAAGAGCTTATTCGATGCCATCTTCATTGCTTTATCCACAAGAATGTCATAAAAGGTGCCTTGTGCAGTAAACCCCCTACGGGCGGTCGTCCTATGTTTGGAAATGGCGTACTTATTGCACCTGGTATCACCGTCTACAGGTCGAGTCACGAGGTGTGGATAACGAGGCCACCTTCACAACCTTCTCCCTTTTATCCCTATGTTTAAGTTGTAGTAAGGTAGGGCGGTTCGCTTGAGTTGCTCAACCGCCCCTTTGCCCGGTGCTCTCCCTACTAAAAAAAGTAGATCTTATTCCGCAACTCGAGTCGATATGTTTGGAAGTGGGTGGCGGGGACTTCGACTGCCTTGTATCGGGTGAAGAGAAGGGGGTGGTTGGTGATTTCTTGAAGAAGGGCCTAATTAGACCAAGTAAGAGTCCATGGTCCAGCGCTGCAAAATACGTCAATAACAAAAATGAGCAAGAAAGGGGAATGCCAAGGTTAGTGATCAACTAGAAACCCCTTTCAGAGGGCCTCCAATGGATACCTCTCCAAGTTGTTCAAGAATAGTAGCGTTGAGGAGAAGCAGTGCATTCTACAATTAGGGTACCAGTTCCGTCGTAGCAATTCAAAGGCTTTCAAATATTCTTTGCATCCATCTTCGGCCTTGTGTTGCTCGCGAGATTGAGTTAGTGGTCGAGTCATTTTTGGTAATTGACACCCGTCGCATTTGTTTCAATTCATATGTTACCTTTTGCTGAAATGTATATATGTGCTTCAGATTTTGCTTTTAAAAAATGTACAAAATAATTTGATTTTACGAAAATAATTCAAGTAAATAACAAGATTTTAAAAAATTTAAAGTAAATAAGAAATTTATTAGATAAATTATTTACGAGAAATAAATTTATTATTTATTGTTATTTACTCCAAATTATTTATGTGAAAATGTTATTTATTTCCTTTTCTCTAAAAAGAGAATTGAATAAGTCATTTGTCAACACATTTTATCCAATTTAAATTATCCTTTGTCCGCTAAAAACAGTAACCTAGTAGATTATTATGGATAATGTATTATATATCACCGCCATAAACATTGATTATCAATAATCTCTGATTACATATGCCAGTCATTGCATAACGAACATTTGAAAATTGATAGCTTCTCTCTCTCTCCTCTTGAAAATGCTACAATTTCTTCATTTTAAATCCGATTAAGACTATTCTTTTTTCATTCATTCATAGTGAAAAGGAGGAGGGAAAAAAAGCTCCATTTATATACTCCATCAAAATCTATAATGAACACTGAGGTTTTTTAAAATTTATTAGATCTATATTTACCTTCTGTCCGTACACATTCAAATGTTAATGATTTATGATTAACTGATTCCATTGAAATTGTGAATATCTTAAGTTTTCATCCAAAATGTTACCATTTAAATGTTTTACTTCAAACGGACCCTAAAATTAGTTCTTTGTATTTTTTTCATCCACACAATTTTAACTAAAATAGTTTCCTTAAAACATCCCACATAAAAGAAATAGCCAAATGCTAAGTCTTACACAAAATTACGTCCGACATAGAGAAGAAAAGGGTGTATAACACTGTTATATAATGTTGTCTAATTAATTTAGATTATATTACTAAGACAAAAGAGTAATTATGCTCAATACTAGTGATTCTATTAATAGCTTCTCTAACAAACTACACTAAAAATAAATCTAAATTTTACAGACAAGATCACTAGAATCGATATGGAAGGATACACATAATCAGCAGTTCACTTGCTAAAATCCTTTACTAGTTACGCATTCAAAAACGATAACGCAAAAATTGTATGCTTCTTATGGTCTACTACCTGTTGACGGTCCCAACTCCCAATGGATGGAGGAGGCTAGGTTAGCCGAAAGATTGTTATCGTTTTTCAGGGTGGCAAACTGCTCGGCTTGAATCCTAAAACTTGAAGAGCCGACAAACGAATTTGCTAACCCTGGTAGATAATATTAACCAGGGTATGATGCCTACCTGCGAAATGCGTTAACTACAATGATTAATTGCATATTACCTATATGCTAATCCAAAACTAATGACCTCTTCCTTATCAAAGAATTCTATCGGTTAAAACAGACAAAAGGCAAGAGTAATAAAAGACTAAAAAAGAATTCATATATTATTACCATGACATTGTCATTCAAAATTCCACCACCCTTCCAAGATAAGACCTTCCCTGCAAGACAAGACGATATATTAGGACCGGTTTGGAGATCCTACTCCAATCTCAGTTTTTAACGTTGGTTTTCCAAAAACTCCCACTCCAAGTACAATCCACATCTCTCTTTTTCTCTCTTCCATTTCCACTAAACCCAAACTTCAAAAGTCCATAACTTTCTTATTTCAACTCGAATTAGATGATCCTTTTTGCTAAATGCTCCAATGATGAGAAGAACAAAACAAGATCCATCTTGCCTATTAAAATCTGAATATATTTCAGACTTTACAATATTCAAATATCACGGTACATTTCCAATTTACATTTCAACCATACACATATTTCCAAACATTCGCTCCAAAACTCAAACATTTCATGGTACTTGATGCTCTTTTACTTTGTCTGTTATTCTTTTTCCTTTTTGACTTGTGCCTCATAATTTGTATGTTACTAACCAAACTATTAGGGCCCGTTTCATATGGTTTTTGCTTCTGCTTTTACATAATAGAAGAAGAAAATTAATAGCCCTTGTTTTTAAGTAACTGTTCGGGTAAAAATTTTGAAAGAACTACTTAATACATAAATGAGATTTTCTTTATTTTGTTCGTTAATAAAAATGTAAAATACAAATGAAAATATTTCTTTAAAACTCTTAATAATTTTGTCTTTATGGAAGTTTCTTCAAGAGAAGCCATGTAGGTTTGTTTTGCTTCTACTGGGAGAGCTTCTAGCAAACAAAAAAGCTCTACCAAACGGGCCCTTATAAGTCAAGTTAAAAGCTAATGATTCCCGATCATTAAAAGATAACAAAGAAAGTGGGGTAGGTCCTCAAATACTAATAAGACAATCGCTGACGAGAATGCTTTACCGAAGGGCTGGACAAGCTGTTGCGATATCGTGGCTACAGGAACCCTCCAAAACCAACATATCAGCACAAGATAAGTTAGAACCTGAATAAAGGCATAATGAAACGAACCGAGCCATTAGGACATCGACAACGGAAGCGAGTAAACTCCACAATCAAATAAACTAAAATAGAAATTGAACTTCCAAAAAAGGATCTTTATGCTAACAAAATTACCTTTGAGATGAATAGAACTCTAAGATACAAATCATAAGATACTTTCATCTCCTCCTTATGTGATTCTTGATCTAAAAAGCAGTTAAATGTTCTATCAGTAGGAGACACTCTATCTGTTGCAAACTTTAAAAGGAAGAAGGATCTAACAGACTAATAAAAGCTGCACATAACACAAGAGTTACCAAAACTCCAGAAAATACAAGGAGACAAAAGAAACCGACAAGTACAACAAAACAATACGGTTAAGAAATTATATAGATATGGCAACTAGATATTGTTTAGCTCAATTCATATTCTTCCAAATCATGGGTTTGCTTGATGGCTTGATAGTCTGTAGGTTCCATTGGGCATTCAAAATTGTAAAAACATACACACACCCACGTTTGTGAAAATGTATATCTGCTAAATAAAGCAAGTGGGAGAATTCAGCCAGAGAAAAATAGCATTTGTATTTTGTCTATGTCAATGCTATATTTATTACAAAAGAGTGTGAAAAATAGCATTATCCTACATTCTGCTCCAATGTGTAATGCATTCCTACTATTTGTCATCATTATCTTGATTTGGAACACGTAAAAGTGAACTTTTAGTAGTCAGATAATTTAAATATAAAAAAATATTGAATGAATAGATTAAAAAAAAAAAAAAGTGAATATACCAACCAATAAATCAAATGTTAAATTTGACATCCGTTATAAAGTTTAGCATATCAAAAATTTGGTATCATATATAGCCCTCAATTGGAGAGCACTTTTCTCATCAATATGTCAAAATTTATCATCTTGGCACAACAATTTAGCATTACATTGGAAGGCTCTAATGAAATTAAAGCCATAATGGCCATTTAACTATTGTTTGAATTAATATTAAAAAGAAAAACACACACACACAACAGATGAAGAAAATGGAAAGGAAAAAAAAAAAGAGTAGGATTAAACTGACAGTTTGCAAGCTCTTTCTCCTTGGCAGCAGCTAATCTCCTAAGCTTCGCAGCCTGTGCAAATGTAGAAGGCCTGTGCATAAATTAACAAAAAAAAAAAAAAGGGTTATTTTTTCAAAAATCCACAAATTACATTAATTATTGTTAGTTATTAGCCAAAATAAAAATTAAAAAACAACTCACTGTGAAAAAGTGCTGGCCTCTTTCAAGAGCTGTTTGATCTCTCCACGCAAATGGATCTCCATTAAGCTCTTTGATCCTTTCTAAGACAAAAAATAAAAAAAATTAAATTATAAAGATTTGTTTGGATAATAAGATCGAAATCGAAAGTCGTTGATTTGAATTGGAATTACCTTCTTCAAAGATTCAAGCCATCTGGAGAGAAATTGGAAAGCAATGACGATGGAGAAGATCAGACTCGGAGCGACCGAGCCTCGACGTGGCTCGAGTGTTTCGGCTATGTCGCCCATGTCCCTGTGTTCTGTATTCTCTGATCTGATGATTTGCTTTTTTTTTTTTTTTTCGTGTGAAATTTTAAGGTTCTGTCCCTTCTTCCTTCTTCAATGGCAGAAGAAGCAGACGTATTTGGGCTCCGCGCGGTAGTGGGCTTTTGAGTTTGGAGTTCAGGCTCGGCCCAATTGGGGGTGGTGAATTGGAGGAATTTAAGAGAAATTATGGTAAATAATTATTTTAGAATATAATAGTTTTTATTAAACTTTTAGGCGCGGGTGCCGAAAAGACAAAATAAAGCAATAATTATAGGCCAAAAAAAAAGTCATAGTGTTAATTGTGTCACCACGTAAGCATTTATATAGTATGTAATTGACTATCACATGACACTCATTAGAAGCAAGATCAAATATATGACACTCATTAGAAACAAGATCAAATATATTTAAATTATTTGAATGTGTGTATATATATAAATAATAATAATATAGTATATGTATGTATATGTAAAGGTAAGATAATTGCAATAAATAATAATATTTTAAATTATTTAAGGTAAATAGTAAGTTTGTTAGTCAATTTATTAGGTAAATAATAAATTTACTAGATAAATCATATATTTACAATATTTACATAAATCATTTAACTGAAAATTTTGTTATTTATTATTGTTTATTTCAAATATTACAAAAACTTGCTATTTATTTTAAAATTTTTTTAAACTGATATTTATTACTTCTTTCTTCAAAGGATTTGAGTCACGTGTTCATGTTTTTTCTCTCTTTTTAAGGGTTTTTTTTTTTTTTTTTTCCTCAGGTGCCCCTAAACTTATCATTTAGTTGTAATTTTCGTCATGAATTTTTAATTTTAACAAATTATATCTTGCACTTGGAAATTTATAGTAATCTACCCACATTGATAATAGAGTTAATTTTTAAAAAGAAAATTGATTTGTGATTTAAACATGAGTTGTCAATTAATTACATGAATTATCATTTTTATCTATTTTATCCTAAAGTGATTGAAGTTAAGATTTGTAATTAAGTTTTATTAAAATGAAAAATTATGAATTCCTTGTTTAAGAAAAAAAAAAGTGTTAATATTGATTAAAAAGACAATTTATGCTCTTAATTAATGATTTTATGTGCAAGTTATGTACCAATTTCCATCAAAATATTGAAGTCATCAATTTAGCATAAAATTACTACAAATTTGTCGATTCATGATGCAAGATATAACTATGTGATAAGTTTAACAGCACTAATGTCATTTAACCCCCCTTATATCTATATCTAACAATATCATTATACGTAATTAAAATCTCATATTGATTAAAATATTAGAGAGTTCAGATGAAGGACAAAAAGTATCTTCACCTAGCATACGTATTCTTTGATCTTTAGAATCTTACAAGTTACAACCATAATCCCTGACTAACTTGAGCTATCTTATTTATTTCTTGTTCAATTCTTTCTACATGAAAAAGTACTTGAGGCACTAGTCATCGGTGAAAATTTCATAACTAAACTCCATACAAATAGTATCATCATATCTTCAACTGTCGTGAGGAATTCCATCCTTCATTAAAACTACACCCAAGGCCATTTTTACTGCATTACTATAAATTACACGCTCCTCTTCACCTTCGGGAATGGTAAGAACTGGAGCGCTCTTGAGTCGTTTTTAATTTTTGTAACTTTTTTTAAACTGGTTTTTTCCATTCGTATCTTTTTAGTTTATATACGGAAAGATACATTTTTTATGATGATAGTTAATTATATTTCACAATGTGTGAAATAAAGATATGTACTTTATTTTTAATAAGATTGCAACAGGTAATTACTCCAAACTAAAAAATAAAAGATTTATCTTAAAAACTTTAACTGAAACTTCAAAATAGAAACATTAATGTACTTTTCAAGGTTAGTTTTGTCAAAAACAAATATAATAATATTTTTTTAGAACCAAATCTGAAAATCCTAACTAAACAAAATCATTTATTTTAAGTTTTTATTCTTTTTTATTTTCTTTTACCATTACCATTTTTGTTACCATAACCATTCTAGACAGCGTGGCCATATAGTTCAGTTTTTCTTTCCTAAGTTTTAAAACGAGAACCGTCCTCAATTGAATCCTCATCCCCTTTACCTTCCCCCTGAACAGAGTCTCTCTCTCTCTCTCTCTACTGCAAACACAACAGCAACGTTATAAAAAACGGTCACACATATCTTTATATATATTATACACACACACACATATCCTATATATATATATATAGCTCCTCTTCTAGGGTTCTTTGATTGCTGCTAGATAGCACTTACGCTCCGCACTTTGCGAAACCCTCAAAGTTCTCGAATTCGATTCGCATCGCCGCCGAAGAGCCATGCCGCTGCGCCGGAGAGACGAGGACGACGACGAAATGGAGCCGGAGGATGACGAGGAGTACGGCGAGGAGGGGGAGCAACAAGCCCTAGACGACGAGGAATTGGAGGCCGAGGAGGAGGAGGAGGAGGAAGAGGAAGAGGTGGAAACGCGAAGAGGCGGTTCGAGCAGGAAACGGAGGAGATCGGACTTCATCGACGACGTGGCCGAGGAGGACGACGAGGAGGAGGAGGACGACGATGACGACGAGGACGACTACGGCGGTGGTGGCCGCAGAGGAGGCGGCGGCGGCGGCGGAGGGCGGCGCAACAAGAAGCCTTCGGGTTCGCAGTTTTTCGATCTCGAGGCTGAGGTCGACAGCGACGACGAAGAAGAGGATGAAGACGGCGAGGACGGTAAGCGTTTCGTTGTTTCTCTTGCTCAATTTCATAATTTCGTTCCGTTTAGGTTTACGATTTGTGGATTTGAATAGGATTCTTGATCGAATTATGGTTAGAAGCTGATTCATAGTTTGGGCTTTTAGAGACCTGAATCTGGAAATTATTAGGGATTTGTTTTTTGTGGCTTGTATGATTTTATCATTTTGTTCGGAACTTTAAGGAGCTGAAGATTTTAGAATTCTAATGCAGCATTTCGCTGGTGAAGATATGCAGTTGGTTATTTTTCTTTTGTTAGTTTCATATTTTAATCTCTTTTAGGTCGACGGATATGTTTTCAAATTGATTGGCTGGTAATTTGGTTTGGATTTTGAAATTCTTTACGGGATCGTTAACGTGATTTGGAGATTAGAAACTGTTGACAAAAGCAAATTGTATTGGTTGTTTTGGAGAGGGTGTCATACTTTGTTCTTGGTGGTTTAGAGACATGAATATGAAAGTTATTGTTTGTCAGTACGATTCTTTGTTTTTTGGAGTGTGGTTAGGAAAGTTCCCCCTTTTTTCCCTGCTTATGTGTTTACATTAATTTGGTGGGATTTCAATGAGTTCTTTTGAGGTCCTGAAAAATTTAGGATTGGAATAGAAATGTACTATTTATCCTATTAATTACGTTGCTCGTCATAGATGGCTTGCAAAGTGTGATGAAGTGTTTGATTTCCTCTTTTTTGTTATATTTTTGATGTCTGCTAAAAAATATTATGTCATTTAGAGATATTAGAATCTTGGAAAGCTCAAGCATACAGGCTGAGCATCCCGATTTTGTTTGGAAATTGTTGTCTTACTCTTTTGTTTCATTTTCCCATCAATATGGGTGTTTGGAAAATCATCTAAAACTTGATAGGTTCGTTTCAGAGGTTTATTTATTTATTTGTTTTAAAAATCCTCATCTACTTTGCATATAATTGCTCTTAGGTCTTAGCCTATTATGTTTGATGTTTTTGTTAATTTTTGGAAACCTTCTAAAAATGTTTTAGATACGAGATTATTTTGTTCTATGTTTTTTTTATAATGTCAAGGCAAAACCCTTGATCACAGTACTGGTAGGATAGAGCATCCTTGAGCTTTGTTTAATGTTTTGGTCCCATTTTTTTCCCTTTGAGTTCGCTGGGTCAAGCTATATAATGTGGATTTGTTTTTCTATTCCCCCCTTTTTGTTAAAAACATAATAGTATAGATAGGCAGTACGTTATCAAGTCCCAGAACACAAATTTTGTAACAACTTAATGGACATCTTGAAGATCTACCGCTTAGAGGGTATATATTGAAAAAATGATAAATGGATACTTTTTGGCGTCTTTCTGCTAGATGCCTGTGATCAATCTTATATGCTTTTCAGTATTTTATGCTAAGACTGTGGTTGTGTTGATAAACTAACGAGATCTGCACACAGACTTCATTGATAGAGATGTTGTAGCTGAGGAAGATGATCATAGAAGGATGCACCGTCGCCCATTGCTTCCAAGGGAGGATGACCAAGAAGATGTTGAAGCTCTTGAGAGAAGAATTCAGCAAAGATATGCAAGGTCTAGTCACACAGAGTATGATGAAGAGACCACTGATGTAGACCAGCAAGCTCTTCTTCCATCTGTTAGAGATCCAAAGTTGTGGATGGTGAAATGTGCGGTATGATTATTACTCTCATACTATTTTCCTAATTTAAGCATTTTATTCCATCCTTTAGTAAGTTATATTTGAAATTTTCATTGTATTGATGCATGCCAGATTGGTAAAGAGCGAGAGGTAGCTGCTTGCTTAATGCAAAAGTTCATTGATAAAGGATCTGAACTGCAAATAAAATCTGTTGTTGCTCTGGATCACCTGAAGAACTATATTTATATCGAAGCAGACAAAGAGGCCCATGCAAAGGAGGTATGCTATACGTTTAATGTATATATTTATCTTTCTATGCGTAAAGTTGGCTCCGATTGACCAAAGTTTTAGATTAAGAATGTTTATTTATTCATTTTTGGGAGAAGGTTTGTGTTATGAGTTATTCTTAGATGGATTTTACATTGTTAAATTGTAACTTTAATGTTTTGCTTTTGCTTCAGGCTTGCAAAGGTCTGCGCAACATATATGCCCAGAAAGTAATGCTTGTTCCCATTAGAGAAATGACGGAGGTTCTTTCGGTTGAAAGCAAAGCAATAGATCTATCTAGAGATACTTGGGTCAGGATGAAAATTGGCACATATAAAGGGGACCTTGCAAAAGTATGGATCTCTCTCTCTCTCTCTCTCTCTCTCCTCTCTCTCTCTCTCTCTCTTTTCTGTTACTGATGATGTTAATTTTCAAGCTCTTTCACCTTCATTTCTTTAAGTTCTCTTATCACCTTCAATCTTTATTTTTGCAGGTAGTTGATGTGGATAATGTACGGCAGAGAGTTACAGTGAAATTAATTCCAAGGATAGACTTGCAGGCTCTTGCAAATAAATTGGTAAAGTCTGCAATCTGTTTTCTGACTTTCTCCTTCCCATTTTATTTATGAACAAGATTTTTGATTCACTTATTTATCAGTTAAGTTGTATTGAGGCATTGTTTTCATTACATCTGAGCAAGGGATTAGTCTGCAAATAAATTGGTAAATAAGTTGGTAAAGTCTGCAACCTGTTTTCTGACTTTCTCCTTCCCATTTTATTTATGAACAAGATATTTGATTCACTTGTTTAATAGTTAAGTTGTATTGAGGCATTGTTTTCATTACATCTGAGCAAGGGACTAGTTTGTTTGTTTGTTTTTGTTTTTTTGTTTTTAAATATATAGATAAATAAATTACGTGTAAATCTTTGGAAAACTTGGTTTTTTTTTTTTTTTTTTTTGTTTTTAAATATATAGATAAATAAATTACGTGGAAATCATTTGGAAAACTTGGTGTTTGGCTTGGCAAATTGATACACTATCAGAATTCTTACTTGACCAGCTCTGTTTCCTTTTTGTGAGGGTTCAATTGTATCATTTTTGATTCCTGAGTAATTTTCAAGATAATTCCTCTGCTAACAGGAGGGTAGAGAAGTTGTAAAAAAGAAGGCATTTGTTCCTCCTCCACGTTTTATGAATATAGACGAGGCTAGGTAATACTGAACTAAAACCTTATTTCATTCGAGTTCTGTTAATATGTGTGCAGATTGACTTATTCTGATATTTGTGTCTCTTTAGAGAGCTGCACATTAGGGTGGAGCGCAGACGAGATCCAATGACTGGTGATTACTTTGAGAATATTGGTGGCATGTTGTTTAAGGATGGTTTCTTATATAAAACAGTATCGATGAAATCTATTAGTGCGCAAAATATAAAACCCACCTTTGATGAGCTTGAAAAATTCCGGAAACCTGGCGAGAATGGTGACGGAGATATAGCTAGTCTATCCACTTTATTTGCAAACAGAAAAAAGGGGCACTTCATGAAGGGTGATGCAGTTATTGTTGTCAAGGGAGATCTCAAAAATTTGAAAGGATGGGTTGAGAAAGTGGAGGAAGATAATGTACATATTAGGCCAGAAATGAAAGGCCTTCCAGTAAGAATCTGTTCTTTATTTTTAATTTTGACTTTTTAAACCGATTCATTTTTTTGTTTGAATATTTAGTTCTGTTGCCCCATAGAGTACAAAGAAATTGTGTTATTGTTGGTGATGTAATTGTAAGTTTTGTATTTGCAGAAAACTCTTGCTGTACATGAGAAAGAGCTTTGCAAGTACTTTGAACCTGGGAATCATGTAAAAGTTGTATCTGGTACTCAAGAAGGTTCAACTGGTATGGTTGTTAAGGTCGAGCAGCATGTCCTCATTATTTTATCTGATACGACAAAGGAGCATGTGAGTGATTTATTGTACTTTTGGTTTGTTTCATTTTTTATTTTCAAGTTCCATTTTTATTGTGTGCTTATGTTGGCATACTGCTCCCAGATCCGTGTATTTGCCGATGATGTTGTGGAGAGCTCTGAGGTGACAACTGGTGTCACAAGAATTGGGGATTATGAACTTCATGATCTTGTCTTACTAGAGTAATTTGATGTTCCTTTTGATGTTTTTTTTTTATTCGGGGACTATTTGTATTTGTCTATTTTCCTACTCATAAAAATATTTAATTTTCAATCTGGTGCAGTAATATGAGCTTTGGGGTAATTATACGTGTGGAAAGTGAAGCATTTCAGGTACTTGCTCATAATTTTTTTAGAATTTAATTGCCCCTCTTGTGTAGAATTGTTGTCTTATTTATTTCACTGTGATCCAGGTGCTGAAGGGAGTTACTGATAGGCCTGAGGCTTCTCTTGTCAAGTTAAGAGAGATCAAATGCAAGCTTGATAAGAAAACTAGTGTGCAAGATCGGTTTAAGAACACAGTATCTGTAAAAGATGTTGTGAGGATCGTTGACGGCCCATGCAGAGTGCGTTCTATATCTCTGGCTTGTTTTACCTTCATAAGATTAAATATAGTTTGTGTTGTTTCTAATAGAGAAAAAGAACAAGATTTTGATCATTTTGGATGTTATCTGATAATCGTTCTTGTCATGGTAGGGAAAACAAGGTCCAGTAGAACACATATACAAGGGAGTTTTGTTTGTATACGATCGCCATCACCTTGAGCATGCCGGTTTTATTTGTGCCAAGTCCCAATCGTGTGTTATTGTAGGAGGATCACGTGGCAATGGTGATAGAAATGTAAGTTCCTTTTTGTTTTCGTCTGAGGAATTAAATTCTTCATTTATTTATTAATTTATATGTAGATTCTGGTCATTGATGCTTCATCTGTCTAAATCTTGTATATCAATTTTTTAGGGTGATTCGTACTCCAGACTTTCCCATCTCAGAACTCCGTCTCATATTCCTCAGTCCCCAAAACGTTTTCCTAGGGGAGGGCCGCCAATTGACTGTAAGTTGCTAATTCATGCAATTTGTTCCGTAAATGTGATGGTTCAATGGTGGTCTCAGATCCTGGGTTTATTTTACCATGAGTAAATTATATTAAAGTTCCACTTGTATGGTTCAGCTCGTGGAAGGAATAGAGGTGGAAGAGGGCACGATGGTTCTACCGGTGCTACAGTCAAAATTTGCAAGGGTCCCTTCAAGGGATATCGTGGGCGTGTTAAAGAAATCAAGGGACAAACGGTTCGGATAGAATTGGAGTCTCAAATGAAGGTTGTTACAGGCAAGTCTACATGTTCTTGAAATATCCCTTAAAAGTTTATTATGTTCTTGAATAAGTGTTTACATTTGGGTGGTTTCTGCAGTCGATCGTTCATGTGTATCTGACAACTTAGCTGTTACAACCCCGTATCGGTAATTCATGAAATTCGTCTCTATATAGTTAATTTCTTTTCTGTAACTTTTTTTGGTTTGTTTTTTGGGGGCTAATATTTTCGACAACTGATTTAGATCTTTTGTTATAAACATTTCAGTGATACATCCAGATATGGTATGGGAAGTGAAACGCCCATGCATCCTTCTCGAACTCCTCTACATCCATATATGACCCCCATGAGAGATCCTGGAGGTTTGTTTTCTCAGTCTTTTTGTTTTTCATTTAAAAACTTGAGGAATATTGTATAGGTTGTGAAATCAGGGTCGTTTTATTTGGGAAATAAATTATTTTCTCATCTTTTGCAACTCTTCCTGCAGCAACGCCAATACACGATGGCATGAGAACACCTATGAGAGACCGAGCTTGGAATCCTTATACACCAATGAGTCCACCAAGGTGATGTAGCTAAATCTAACGATTTCTTTTTTGAAATGATGTCTACTGAACTTTGGGCACTATAGATGAACCAATTGTTGACTTTGTACCCTTAGTCACAGATTGTTGCATTTCAAATTGCACTTAATTTGGGAAGCTCTGAAAGTGTCATTTTTGTGCTTTTTCATTGCGTCACAGCTGGAACAAATTCCAGAGATGAATCTCTGTTGTTTGTTTGCTCTTGTCAAAACTTCTATTTACCGAGCTCAAAAGTTCCTTGTATCTCCTGTTTGACAATTTTTAGAAGTCGATATTAGTCTCAATAATTCCTGAACTTGATTTAGGAATCCTGATACACTCTTAGACGGAAAGAGAAGTGGAAAAATTAGAAGCGTAGCTAAGGTTTGAAGGTGTGATACGTTTTATAAAAAACAAAAAAATAAAAATAAAGAAGGCAAGAAAAATTGTCTTTATCATTAGCGAAATGATCATATTGTAAGTGATGGAAGGCATCTATCGGTTCAAAAGCAGATCATTTAAACACTTGATGATTTTCAGAGCTACAAAAGCTTATAGCCTAACAATGCATATTTCTGTTAACAGAACTCAATAGGTGCTAATGTAGCATGTTTTTTTTTTACTACATCAGCAATTTATTTTGTCAGATGAAGTATTATTCAGAAGAGTCGATGAGGTATAGATTATTGTTACTCTGTTACTAATGGTGTTCATGGAATTGTGCTGCGTATGAGTTCAGGGATAACTGGGAGGATGGGAACCCTGCTTCTTGGGGAACCAGCCCACAGTATCAGGTCAGCAAACTTATAATTATTTGACTGTAATTGTATTAAAATCTATTCCTGTTCCGATATGTGTGAAGTTCTTTTATTTTTTATTTTTGGTTTCCTTTTTCCAGCCGGGAAGTCCTCCTTCACGTCCATATGAAGCACCAACTCCTGGTTCAGGTTGGGCCAATACCCCAGGTGGCAACTATAGTGAAGCTGGAACACCGAGGGATAGTAGTTCTGCTTATGGTATGTTTGTTCAACTGTTGTTATTTTTATGGGATCGTCACTTACTGTGTAGCGCACATCTATATGTGTTGTTTTCTAAACGTCCTCTGATTTTTTCTTGTTTGCCTTGGCTCATATTATGTTCCCGTGTTGCAGCCAATGCTCCTAGCCCATACCTACCATCGACTCCTGGTGGGCAGCCTATGACTCCAAATTCGGCGTCCTATCTTCCTGGAACTCCTGGAGGGCAGCCGATGACACCAGGCACTGGCGGTTTGGATGTTATGTCTCCTGTCATAGGTATGACTAACAATCAAGTCAGTGATTGATGGGACTGCTAATTTCTATTCCTTACTGCGATACTTTTTATTTGGTACTCATAAAATTTATAGTTGAACAGGGTTCACATCATGCTTTCCCATTGCTGGGAAAAAGCTGGGACATAACATATTGATATCAAATTGATATTCAAATTTATTGCTGTTCGTCGATAATGAATTTTCAATTTTTATATTATGTTGACAAGGATCACATAGACAAACAAAATTTGTTAAGAATCGTAAACCTTATTATCAGGATCTTGTACTTGCCGCTACAAGGCTTTTTTCTTCTACTGCCAAGCTTTATATTTTTTAAATTGTCAATTTGCAATTTGTAGTTCTCCATGAATAAATTTGATGCAAGCTTTCCAACTGAGGTATGATCTGTAATTTTGATCTGCAGGTGGAGAAAACGATGGACCGTGGTTTATTCCAGACATATTGGTCAATATACGCAGGTCTGGAGAAGAATCTGTTGGAGTCATCCGGGAGGTGCTGGCGGTACGTTAAAACTTTCACCGTGTCTTGTATACATTTTTATCGTTACTATGTCAAGAAATGCTTTGGGATCTCATGGAGAATCAGACATTAAGGAATTTGTGTGAGGGCCAAGTTCCTTAATAGGGATTTCAGCCGTCATTTTACGAGTTGGATAGTCTGTTATTTACTAATAAACCAGTTCAGTTTCTTGTTTTCTTTTTAGGGAATCGATCAACAGATTGGTTATTTTGGATTACTGTTAGCTGTAGGTTCTTAAAAAATGTTCATACATGAGAGAAATTGAAATTCGTTGTTTCCTTCTTGTTCAGGATGGCTCCTGTAGGGTAGTTCTCGGGTCAAGTGGCGGTGGTGACATGGTGGTGGTGCTGCCTGTTGAGATGGAGGTAGTGGTGCCAAGGAAGAACGACAGAATAAAGATCATGGGTGGTGCACTGCGTGGCTCCACTGGCAAGCTAATTGGAGTGGATGGCACTGACGGAATTGTAAAGGTAGATGACACTCTAGACGTTAAGATCTTAGACTTGGCTATTCTTGCAAAGCTAGCCTAGCCATACTTCTCGTAAGCGTATAGAATTCAGTGTATATACTTTATTATTTCTTGCAAAATTTTTGGGAGATCCTCGATAAGAAATGCTCTCTCTCTCCCCCTCTCTCAACAAAATTTAGGAAAGGAAAACCCTAACCGAGGCAATATTTGAGAGAGTAGCCAACTCTCCCACTTGGTTTCCCAAGCCCAAAGAATCCACCAAACAATTCCTCCCCCATCCTCAGTTGCTAACGCCTCTAATTAACTCGTTAACGGTCCGGTAAATGGTCCTATAAATTGTTCCGTTTGTCTTTAAAATTGGGAGATTTTATTTGTACCATAATATTAATAAACTCTTACAAACTCATCAAGGATTCTTATTACACTTTTAGCATACAATAAAATTATCTTAAAACCCATTAAGAATGATCATACTCACACATACTTATAAATAGAAATATGCTTTTTATTTTTTTAATTTTTTTAACATAGTTTTTTTAAACATATTTAAAAAACATACACTACATTAACTATCCCACATACTTATAAATAGAAATATGGTAGTTTTTTCAAACATAGTTAAAATACATACACTACATTAACTATTAGTGAAAATAATATTAAAAAAAAAACCAAAAAAAATCCCTATAAATTTAATTAATGTTAATTTCATTTTATAAACCTTAAATTGTTCTTCATCAATTTTTTTCTTAAAAAATCTTCATGACTACAAGAAAATTTTCAAATGAGGATTCAACTGAAACAAAAAAAATAAAAATAAAAAAAAGAAAACATGTATTAAAGCATGTATTTTTATTTTTTTGATTCATTAGATTTTTTATTGTTTATTTTTAAGAGATAATTTACGTTTGAAAAGATTAAATTTTTTTTTCTTATTTAGATTTGTAAATTTATTTTTAATAAAACAAATTAAAATTAAAATCAAGGTGGGTGTATGAGAGGATTAAATATGATATATATAAAAAGTATTTATAAAAGGATAGATTTATTATCCTTATGGTAGGAAATATTTATTAGGTGAGGGTATTTATCTAGGGAGAGCATTGACACCTTTTTGTCTACTCTTCCCACATTCTTTATTAATTCATTTTATTATTATTAAATTGCCTATTAATAAAATTACTTTTAAGGATAAAAGTGTTCTTAAAGAGGCAAAAATTAAAAGTAAAAAAAAAAAGGACCCTTTTAAAAATAATACATGTTAGACTCATAAAGCAAATTAGTAATATATATAGTATGACTTCTCCTGAACACGAAATTTATAAAAGTTATTTTCTTTTAAATATCATGTTTATGTTTGTAGATTTATTATTTATTTATTTTTTGAAGATGGTGATATGTGAAACGAATGAACTTGGCTTCTGTTTGTTTGTAGAACAATAGTATTTTTCTTTTAACAGTAATATTTTGAAAAGTATGATTTAAAACAACCCAGAACAAGAAAAAGGAGTAAAATAAAAGTCTAGTACAAAAACATATTTTTAAATTAGACAAGCATGAATTCACAAAAACAAGAAACGTTGAATTACTTAAATATATGTCTATCGATCTATGCAAAAACATGTATGCATAACGTGAATTTTTTTTTTGGTTGCTTTCTTTAAGTATAAAGTGATTGTATTAGTTTCAAAAACAAAGTAAACAAAATATGTGTAAATCTTATGGCCTGGGTTATTGTGGAAAATTACAAAAAAAATTTGAAAAAAAAAAACTGTTTGTTTAAAGGAAGAAAGTAGGTTATTTGTTTGTTGGTGGGTCGAAAAAGGGATTACAAAGACGAATTATTTATTAGGATTTTTTTTTTTAAAGAATAAAAGGGTGTCAAGAGCAAAAGTTAAAATTTAGAAATAATTACACAAAACTTCCATTTATAGAGTTCCGTTTTGAAATATATCCATTTTTCAACAATATTTTGTATGTCTATTTTTTAAGAAATAAATGTCCATAATACCTATTTTTTCCTTTTACTATAATTTACATCATTTTATTTTTTTACAGATTCTTTTATTTTCCTTTTTTTTGTTTTTTTGATTTAATGATGAGTATTTTTTGTTGTTGATAAATGTGAATTACCTTTAATAAACCAAAATTTGTTATAAGCATCAAAGTAATTATAATAAATATAAAATATTTACTATAAAGATGATGGTTCATACTAAATAACAAACATAACATAAAATATTAACGATAAAGGTTGATAAATATTCATACATTTCAAATAAAAAACCAATGAATTCTTTATGAAAAAACCTTTTTTTTTTTTTAAATGTAATCCACTATAAATCAAATGGTTGTCATTTATGTTTTAACCAAGTAAATTGAAGAATAACACAATAAATGGAATCAAATTCTTAATTAAAAAAAATGCTATAATTTATATAAATGAGTAGAGATGAAATCGAACATATCTTTATAATAAGGCAAAATTTCACTTTAGCACCTGTGGGGAAAAGATTATTAAAATCAGCATCACTTTTTCATCCCTTCAGTTCTAGCACCGCCACGTCATCAAAACCCATGATCTGTGGGGCCAAGCCGCAATTAATGTATGTCAAATTACGGGTTTGTCCTCGTCTCCCTCTCATGCCCCAGAAAACCAGCATCTACAGTATTTTAGAGAGAGAAGATTGAAATCTAGAGAGAGAAAATGAAATCTAGAGAGAGAATTTGATGCAGTTGCGCGGAACCGCACGGAAACCGTCCGTAACCACCACGAAAGGCCACCAACTTAGGATAGTTTAAAAAACCGGAACCAGAGATCGAGAGAATGAGGGTTGAGGGGAAATCGAAGTTAAGGAATCAAAGATGACGAAAATAAAAAAAAATTGCTTTTTCGTTTCAATGTTTAAAAAATTTTCCTCATTTGAATAGTTATTATTGAACAGTCTCTCTTCTTACGGGTTCAGTCATTTTCATAATGACCGCCTGGTAATTATGAAAATGACCCCTGTAACTGTTATAACTCTCGCATATAATTTTGGTCATAACGGTTATGACCATGTGGTCATTATAAAAATGACCCGCTTTTTGGAACTCAACAATCCTTATACCGGATCGGTCATTTTCATAATGACCCCATGGTCAATATCTTTGTGACCCCTGAAATTGTCAATACGGTGACGTATTGGTCAAAGTGTTAGGCCATCGGTCATAACAGTTATGACCGTCCGGTCATAACAATTATGACCACCGTGTTAAGCCATCGGTCATAACTGTTATGACCAACGTGTTAGGCTATCGGTCATAACTGTTATGACCACACGGTCATAACTGTTATGACCGACAGCCATAAAAAATAAAAAAATTTAAAAACTCACATTTCTGGCCATTTTACAGCAAAGGTCATTTTTAAAATGACCCAACGGTCATAACCTTTGTGACCCCTGTAAATTGTCAATACGGTGACGTATTGGTCAACATGTTATGACCATCGGTCATAACAGTTATGACCACACGGTCATTCCTGTTATGACCTCTGTGTTAGATTGTCGGTCATAACTGTTATGACCTTGTGGTCATAACTGTTATGACCTCTGTGTTAAACCATCGGTCATAACTGTTATGACCGTACGGTCATTATGAAAATGACCGTCCTCTCATATTCATTTCATTTAAAATGACTTCTAGTATTATTATATAACGGTCATTTTCATAATGACCACGTAGTCAATTTCGTTGTGACCGTGTTTGACCAATATTGACCGTAGCACAAAGGTCATAACCGTATATTTACCACCTGGTCATTTTCATAATGACCTTCCTCATAGTAATACCAAGAGTTATTTCAATTTTAAAATAATATTTACCTTCATTTCCCTCCTGCCCAAAAGTCATTCTAGCTCGAATACCCTAACAAAACCCCATACCATCTTCTACAGTGTTTTAGAGAGAGAAACTCCGATTTTAGAGAGAGAAAGCTTTGCAACCGCTCGGAAACCGCTCAGTAACCGTCCTAAACCACCGCGAGCACCCGTTATTTACTGCTTGAACGTCCCTTAACGTCGAACAATCTTTAAAAAAAGGAAAAAAATAAGTCATTTCGACGCCAAGTAAAATGTCAGAGAAAAACAGTTCGCCCGAAATTTCGCCGAAGAGAACGCAGGGGGAGATCGAAGTAAGTGATACAAAGAAGTTCATGAGTTCACCAGAAATGAATATAGCCGACCCTGGAATGGTAAAAATATTGATTTTTGTTTTTATGTTGAAAATAAATTTACAGAGGTTGTTATATATAAGTGCCGTAGAAGATAAGCGATGCATGGCTGGATAGGTGAAAAAGTTGTTTTGGTTTTTGTGTTTAAAAAGTTAACACTTTAAATATTTTTCAGTGAGAATCTGCAGTTTTTATTGATGATGTAAAAACAAAGTTTCCATTTTTATATGTGTTTTTGATGATATTCCACCTTTCTAATTGGTTTGTTGAAAATTCTTATCATAATGTACAAAAAGTTAGAATTTTTATCTGTTTCTGAACCATAAAGCATCCGTTCGTTAAAGTTAGTGGTTTGGTTTATATAATATATAACAAAAAAAATATATATGTGGGTTTCGTCGATGTTGGTGTCTAAGTGTATATGATATCGGGTCTTTTTAAAAAAAAAAAAAGTGTAATGGTCATTTTGTTATGAGTCTCCGGTCATAATAATAATTACTCAGCCTTAAGTTATTTACTGCTGGTCATTATCATTATGACTTGTTGGTCACAATAAATAATAATTCCTCAGTTTTTCTGTTATGTTCGTGTGGTCATTTCAGCTCACGCTTGTTGGTCATACATTAGTTACTATGAGTTTTGACTTATTTTAGGATGGTCATTTCATTATATTATATTATAAGTGTGTGATTATGTCATTTGTTCATAATGATTTGTTGCTCACAATATTTACACAGTTGTCTGTTTGTTCTGGACGGTCATTTTCATGATGACTTTCTCATTTTAAGACCATAAACATCTATTTTTTTGGAATTGATGGTGATCAATTCGTTACCTTTCATATTGCTGTTATTTTATGCTTGGTAATATGTATGATTACTTCACTGTCATCAGTATACTTATTCTGTTATGTTACCATTAACATGACCGCAGGTTCAATATAATCGACGGGTGCCGGATACGGAAATTACCAGGGCTAAAATAAATACTTTTGTTAACATCAAAGATATTTGTACGAAATTGAACCGGTGGTTGACTCCACAACAGTACGCGGCCGCCGTCGATCAGCGATGCATTAAACAGTTTCTAGGATTAAGTAATCTTGGTTGGGCTGGGCAGCTCTTCCATAACATTGTTATGAGATTGACGGATCACTCATCGATGGGTGATGCTCTTTGGTTTGAGGTGGGTGAAGACCTAGGCAGATTTTCTATCAACGAGTTCTGTCTCATTACCGGCATGAAATGCGTAGAGTCTACCCATCTCCCATTGGTCGAGAGCCGATTAATAACAAGATATTTTTCGACGGTTAGAGGTGTGTCGAGAGAACATTTGGAGCTTCATCTGTCCAATGCAGCCAATTTGGACAACGACGACGACGCTGTCAAGCTTAGTCTACTATACTTGACATTCTCCATTCCTTTGTCAAATGCAAACTCGGTTAAGATAGACCCGAAGTTTTTTGCCCTTGCCGATAACATTGCTAAGTTCAATGATTTTCCTTGGGGCGTGCTCTCATGGGAGGCAACCCGGACTGCAATCTGCAATTCAGTTGAAAACAGGGTTGCTTCGAAGAGAATACCCTTAAAAAAGAATGACAAAGTGCATTACAGTGTTGCGGGCTTTCCCCATGCGTTGCTTGTTTGGGCCTATGAGACCCTCCCAACGATAGCAACGAAATTCAGCTCCAAATACGAGCATGCCATTCCGCGTATGCTGTCGTGGACCACCGCGGACAATGTCAGGTTCGATGATGTTATGTCTGCTTTTACCGAGGTTGGCGAAAAGCAGGTACAAAAAACTGTTGCTCGTCTTTTACATATTATCCCAGAGTATTATGTATGCTGTGTCAATTACAATTGGTGGTCAATTTACATATGTAAATCATCCTTGTCCTCATAACAGTAATTATATATTATAGTATATAGCAGGGTTCATAACAATAATGTCGAGTTGGTCATAACTGTTATGACCGATAGTATAACGCTATCGTTCAGAACAGTTATGACCAGGTGGTCATTACTGTTATGACCTTGTTATATACCAGTGGTCATAACAGTAATGACCAGGTGGTAATAACTGTTATGACTCTATCGGTCATAACAGTAATGGCTAATTGATCATTACTGTTGTGACCCCTGGTTTTAACTAGTGGTCATAACAGTAATTGGTCATTACTGTTATGACCGATATCGTTATACTATCGGTCATAACAGTTATGACCGTCCGGTCATTCTGTTATGACCCATACTGTAATCTTATACAGTTAATATTAATTGTTTGTTTTTTTAATATCAATGTTGGTCATTGTACTTAGTGAAAGGGTGGTTATTTAATTTGATTATCTAATCAATATGAATATTAATGATATGATATTAAATGTGTTCAGCCTAAGGGTTTTGTGATGATGCCAACTGAAGAAGAGTTGAAGGACCCATGGGTTGCGCGGCTATATTTGAAGAACCCAAGTGTTGTGCCTAAATTACCTCCCAAGACTCCTGCCCCCCCAACGAGCTCTGATACAAACTCCGAGTGGCGCGAGTTTCAAAAAGAGATCCGAGGAGAGGTGGTCTCCATTAAAAAAGAGGTGGTCTCCATTAAAAAAGATTTAGCTTCTCTTAAAAAGGGTCAGACGAAGTCTAACAAACTCATGCGAAGGGTGATAAAAATGTTGGCCGCCAACGTTTCTGAGAAGGGACAAGGGAAGGGACAAGGAGAGGCACACACTTCGTTCCATTTCAGCAGCAGCCTAGAGACTAAAGTTCAGACGCCTGAATCGGATGCCTTGAAAACTACCCCCCCTCACATTGGCACCGGCTCGCAATATGATGTCATATTGGACTCTGACTTGGGTCCCGTTGCGGATATGGGTGTTCAAGCAGCCATGGAGTTCCTTACCGCCAACAAGGTGATTGTTTCTCGTGAAGACGTCAAGGCTGATAACAATAAGGTAAACAATTATTTTCCGATCGCGTCTACCATATATGTAGATGATCTTAACTGTCTTCCACAAATAATAATTTTTTATTTATTTATTATGACATGTTATGATAACACGCAGGAAAATATTACATCCAGCCTAGAAGAAAGCGAGGGAGAAGTTAAGGAAAAATCCGATCCATCTGTTGGAAAGGAGGAAATGATGCCTGACCCGGAGAATTTATCCGGATTGGATAAAGATGGTAAAGAAAATAAAAAAAGAGAGCTGGATGTCAAACAGCTTGAAGAGCCAGCATCCGAGGAGAGCATCGGTGACATGGTTGTTATTCATCATCTTTAACTTATTTACATATCAATTATGGTCATCGTACAATGTTAACTCGTTTCACATCTGTCGTTTATAGATCCCTAAGAAGAAGAGGGTCAGACTATCAAGACTTGGACAACGGCCCTCTTCTTCCATGCCTCATGATGGCTCGCCGTCGAAGGCTCCGAATACGCTGATACATGCCCTCCCTCCGGGTCTCGCAGATGAACCCCCAAAAGAGATGCTTGAGGAGTTCAGGGCGTGGTTCCCAAAAGGTTTATTGAAGAAGAATCTTACAGGGTAATTATTTTTATAATACTTATACGTTCGATTTGAAAATTACATTATATTAACAATGTCATCACCAATTAATCAGACGGTACATTTTGTTTAGTAAACGGCCTCCCCGATACTCTAAGACGCATGATACGTTGGACAAACCACATGACCTCGGATGCATGCAGGTGGAGAAAAAAACTTGGTATTATGAGTTAGCTACTTCAGCTGTATGGCTATGGAATGAAGTAAGTACCGTTCAACAATCTTTTATTCTCCATGTTATAGAAGTGTGGTAAAATCAAATGTCAATCATATTGGCTGTGCAGACTATGAATTTTTTCCAATAAATTTGCATCTTTTTTGTTTGTGCAGCACATTGACGTTGCATTCTACTATCTGAGGAACAAGATCAGGCAGTTCCCCGAACTGAATCAACGGAAGGTGACAACGGTAGACACAGTTTTTACTTCAAAAGTTCGTTCGTTATGGACTGTCTACCAGTCAGCTCCCGATAAGTTCAATTGGGCCTGCTGTGATTCTATCTTCATTATAATGCTGGGAGTCCGTGTCCAGAATGGGGCCTCATGGTGGGACGTTAACACAGTTCTAATGTCAATTCACTTCGAGGGTCTAAAACATTGGGCATTAGTTAAGCTCGATCTGACAAACTGGACCATTGAGGTATATGACTCTCTGGAGCACGAAGGACCTCACAACTCGAAGGTCCGCGAAGGAATGGAAGGACTGTCAAATTTCATTCCACTTGTGGCGGAACAAAATAGTTTGTTCGAGTTCAAACGGCGAGATCCTCCAGGAAATTACCCAATACCGGTCACCATAATGAAAGATATCCCTAAACAAGCCAATGGGTTAGTACTATCATTGCTTGCTGTTTTCATTAAATTCACTGTGGAATGTGTGATCCTTATTTATAATTTTATTTTTTTTTTCAATCTTTCGTGCAACAGGGGTGACTGTGGAATGTTTACAATAAAATATGCTGAATGCTTGATAGAAGGTAGGGATGTCCGTTATTGGGTAATTGATGCACGCATGAAACTCTTCAGGGAGTGGATGGCATGTTACTTGTGGGCCCATGCCAAACGTAAGCTCGAACAATCTTATAAGAGTGATGAGGATGATGAGACAGCTTATTAGTTTTTTTCCCAAACCATTGCAAATGTTGTTATCTAACTTAACCACACTGTAAATAGTGTCATTCTTTGATTCTTGGTAACAATTAATTATTTTTTTATACGGTATATTGTTGTAGATTGTGAAGTTTAACATTACACATTAATCTTGTTGGCCGATGTCATAATTTTATTGATCAGATGGGAATAAAAGGAATTAGCAATGATATTATCTTACCTTATATAGCAGCAAAATGTTAGCTTATAACAATTAAAACGTTCGTCATTCCTGTTATGACCGCGTGGTCATAACAGTTATGACCTTTCGTCCAAAAAAAAAATTAAAAAAATTAGAAAAGTCATGTTTCAGGCCATTTTTTACGAAAGGTCATTCCTGTTATGACCTCTCGTCCAAAAAAATAATAAAAAATTAGAAAAGTCATGTTTCAGGCCATTTTCTACGAAATGTCATTCCTGTTATGACCGTGTGGTCATAACAGTTATGACCTCTCGTCCAAAAAAAAAAATTAAAAAAATTAGAAAAGTCATGTTTCAGGCCATTTTCTACGAAAGGTCATAACTGTTATGACCTTGTGGTCATAACGGTTATGACCTCTCGTCCAAAAAAATAATAAAAAATTAGAAAAGTCATGTTTCAGGCCATTTTCTACGAAAGGTCATTTCTGTTATGACCGTGTGGTCATAACGGTTATGACCTCTCGTTCAAATAAATAATAAAAAATTAAAAAAGTCATGTTTCAGGCCAATTTTAAGGGAAGGTAATTCCTGTTATTACTTTGTGGTCATAACCGTTATGACCTTGGTATGTATAATATTTAAACAAAAAAAAAAACGAAAATATTTGGGCCTTTTCAGTAAAGGTCATAACTGTTATGACCTTGTGGTCATAACGGTTATGACCTCTCGTTCAAAAAAATAATAAAAAATTAGAAAAGTCATGTTTCAGGTCATTTTCTACGAAAGGTCATTCCTGTTATGACCGCGTGGTCATAACAGTTATGACCTCTCGTCCAAAAAAAAAATTAAAAAATTAGAAAAGTCATGTTTCAGGCCAATTTCAAGGGAAGGTAATTCCTGTTATTACCTTGTGGTCATAACCGTTATGACCTTGGTATGTATAATATTTAAACAAAAAAAAAACGTACATATTTGGGCCTTTTCAGTAAAGGTCATAACTGTTATGACCTTGTGGTCAAAACGGTTATGACATTGGTCTGTATAAATTTTTTTTTAAAAAACGAACATTTTAAGGTTCTTTTTAGTAAATGTCATAACAGTTATGACCATGTGGTCATAACGGTTATGACCTTGGTATATATAATATAAAAAAAAAAAAAAAAGGTCATGTTCGACCCCTTTTTCAGTAAAGGTCATAACGGTTATGACCGCTGGTTTGTAACAAATTTAAAAAAAAAAAAAAAAACAACCAACATTGTCTGCAACAATACGACTGTTTCTTGTCCCCTATATCTTCTCCTCCATTTCACCAACCACAATAACAAGTTATTTAAATTTTTTTGTAAAAATGTTCGTGTAATTTTTTTTTTTAAAATTTTCAGACATAAGCGAAATTGGTCACTTAACAAATATCAGTCTATTGCAATATAAAATACATAACTGTTATCATAAAAGAATGTAATTGTTTAATGTTGAATTAAAACTATTGTGCTAAAATGTTATACAATATACTTCTAAAAGTAAAGTAAAATGAATGATAATTTTAAAAAAAATTTTGAAACTGGCTGTTATCAACTATTTATCTGTCCTTGTTGTTGGACGTTTTCGTAAGGGTACTGAGTTGGTACATGTTTGACGGTTGTGCCCATAACCATTACATCTACCACACCGAATAGGCTCATGTTCTTCACCTTGGGACGGAATCCTACGAACCCGTGGCCTTCCGGGCCCACGCTTTGTGGTGGGAGGATTAACAATTTGCAAGCTTACTTCTTCAAATACGTCCCAGCCCTCGGCGCTGCCAATAGGATGGACTACATCTGCATAGCAAGAATACAGATAGTCTTTCGTGTAGTAATTAGAGCAATAATTATAAGGATCAATTCGACGGTAGTTACAGACGGCCATTGCATGAGGACAAGGAATTTGATCGACCTGAAATCGTCTGCATGTACATGTCCTTTCGCTCATATCGACAATCCATATTTGGCCATCATTGCTGGTGACGGCATACTCAAACTGATCAGCTGGCCGAGGCTGTAACAAATAGAACAACGAAGATATTAGTTTAATCGCTCGCAATAAGGATAACACAAATTTTATTTTTTTATGCGTGTGTGTATGATGTGATCGTTATCACATACCGTTACTGATAGGCCTACCGAGAAATGTGTTCGAATCAATTTCTCAGCCTTTGGGGCCAGCTTAGATGTTATTTTAAGGGCCTCTTCACGCCTCTCGACAAACCATCTTTGTAGTAGTGCCCTCAGCCATTCCACCAAGAATCCAACTGGCATTAACCGGGCTTTCCGATCCACATTATTAAATGACTCAGCAATGTTGGTTGTCATGATTGCATATCTCCGACCGTTGAAGTGTGCTCGCGATCACTTTGTAGGATCGGCCTCAACAAGGTATCGATGCATGTCGGGGTTTAGACCACGGATGGATTCCATATGACGATGAAACTCACTTAAAAGATACGATCTCGAGGCACCATCAAAATAGGTCTTCAAATTACCTTTGAAATCTTTGTACCTAGTTTTCAAGTTTGCAGCCAAGTGTTGGACGCATATCCCGAATGCAGCATCTGGATAGACATGGTTGACTGCATATTCGATATCCTTATGCCTATCGGCCACAATAGCAAGAGACTCTCTTGTGCCGATTGAATCCCTTAGCTTCTCGAAGAACCAGTTCCATGATTCATTGCTTTCCGACGGAACGATACCAAATGCAAGAGGAAATATGGAGTCATTTGCGTCGTGCCCGCAGGCTGCAAGCAACATTCCTCCAAACCTGGCCTTTAGTGCTGAACCATCGACTACAATGACTGGACGGCAATACGGCCAACCATGCTTCGAAGCAGCTAAGCACATGTAAAAGTATTTGAAACAATTTTCTGAGTCTGTCTCAATTTGAATGTCGGATGCAGGATTTTTCCGCATAACCATTTCAGCCCACGCTGGCAGAACTGTAATTATTAAATTATCAATACCATGTCGTAAGTATAACAGTGTTAAGTCCAGTCAAGAACATATAAGCATATATGGGAAAGTACCTTTGTATGACTCAGCATCATCCCCCCTCAGTCTGTTCAGTGCAGCTTCCTTCCCTCGCCATGCTCTAAGATAGTTAAAAGACACTCCAAATTCGTCCTGCATGTCTCGCATTATTTCGGCTGGTCTATATAAGGTATTCGTCGGATCCAAGTATTTTGCCTTAACACACTCCCCAATCATCCAACTCTTCGCCTGACGATGATGCCCTTGCACGATTTCAATTGAACAAGTATGGACGTCGTCGAACCGCTTCACAACAAACATTTCACTACCTCTCATCCTAGTCGCACGCAATTGCCATTGACATCCCTCATTATCTATACATATCACGTGTAATAGAGTAGAGTTCGACCTTTTCACCTTGAACTGGTAGTGTTTACTCATTGCATCGTGATGAAGGTGGTATTGCAGTAACTTTTTGTTCTCAAATATGCAGTTTATGCGAATTGTGACAGGTGTATAATCAGCAACAATGACGCCGTCGGATAGACTGTCACTACTGGATACTTTGTCATTTTCATATCTAGTGTTATTGACAATAGATTGGTCTCCAATACTTGCTGCGATACTCTTTTCGTTTGACCGATGCGAATCATCCGCATCATGCATTTTACCGGCATTACAATCATCATGGGCCGTGCATAAATCATTGTGCATAACTTCATATTGTTTTTCAATTTCATCTTCGTTGTGCAAATCCAGACCTACTGTAGGAGAAGGGAACTGACGAGGAGGAGGGATGATCGTATTACTGTCATTTACATGTTGCATGGCTTCATCACTCTGTCCCCCATCCCTAGAACGTTGAACGTCTATGTGGTTGCTTGCCCCAACCTCTGCTGGCATTGCTTCCGCCGCAGACTCATCCAATACATCGATGGTAACTGGAAATTTGCTAAGCACATGAACATCCTTCTTCTTCAGTTGTATGTAGAATTTAACGTCAGCATCACACTGTATCCTCACAAGAGGCAATCCAGGCTCAACACCGTATCTCATGACTATATTCTTGTCTGGGCCTCTAATTCCAATCACACTTCTTACCAACTCAACAAGTCCAACATATGTTGAGTTTTCGGGTACCAATATTCCCTTCATTTCGCCACCAACATATGACGATGATGTGCCGTCCCATTGACCATTATAATTGACAAAAACACAAACCGCATCCATTCCTGAATGAAACACTATCAAGTTATCCAATAACATATTTGCATTACAAAGGAAGGAAACATTGTGGTATAAGGCCATTTTTATATATAGCGAGTTGGTTATAAACAATAATTTATTTGAATTACAAAGTTTTTTTGCATTACAAACCTCAAAATTGATCACGATGATAGTGACACGATGGTCATAACTGTTATGACCAGTTTGTAATATATAGCGAGCTGACTAAAATTTCAAAAAGCACACCCATTAAATAATAAATTAACAAATAAAACTACAATAACAGGAACCATTACCTCAGATTGGCTGATAGGAAGTGTGAAGATATCTACTCAGCTGGAGTAGAAGCAGATCTGGCAGATTCGGCCTTAAACTGTGACGAGGATGGTCAGGGGCAGTTTTAACAGAGTGCCCGCAGAAGATGTGATCAGATTTGTTTGACTTACAGTGAGTTTCGATTAGTGGGTAATCGGGCAGAAAATACTGGTAAGGCTTCACTTAGAGAAAAATGACGAAAATAGGATAAACAAATTTTACAATATTTTGGGTCCTGTTAGTTTAGTCGGGATTTGGGCGGGAGAATGGAGAAAACAATTTATTAGGGTTTGACCAATACGTCACCGTTTTGACCAGTTGCGTCGGTCATAACTGTTTTAACCAGGTGGTCATAACTGTTATGACCGCATGTTTAATACAGTGGTCATAACAGGAATGACCTTTGGTAGAAAATGGGCTGAAACATGACTTTTCTAATTTTTTATTATTTTTTTGGACGAGAGGTCATAACTGTTATGACCACACGGTCATAACAGGAATGACCTTTGGTGGAAAATGGCCTGAAACATGACTTTTCTAATTTTTTATTATTTTTTTTGGACGAGAGGTCATAACTGTTATGACCACATGGTCATAACAGGAATGACCTTAGGTGGAAAATGACCTGAAACATGACTTTTCTAATTTTTTATTATTTTTTTTGGACGAGAGGTCATAACTGTTATGACCACACGGTCATAACAGGAATGACCTTAGGTGGAAAATGGCCTGAAACATGACTAAAAAAATTTTTTATTATTTTTTTTGGACGAGAGGTCATAACCGTTATGACCACACGGTCATAACAGGAATGACCTTAGGTGGAAAATGACCTGAAACATGACTTTTCTAATTTTTTATTATTTTTTTTGGACGAGAGGTCATAACTGTTATGACCACACGGTCATAACAGGAATGACCTTAGGTGGAAAATGACCTAAAACATGACTAAAAAAATTTTTTATTATTTTTTTTGGACGAGAGGTCATAACAGTTATGACCACACGGTCATAACAGGAATGACCTTAGGTGGAAAATGGCCTGAAACATGACAAAAAAATTTTTTATTATTATTTTTGACGAGAGGTCATAACAGTTATGACCACACGGTTATAACAGGAATGACCTTAGGTGGAAAATGGCCTGAAACATGACTTTCCTAATTTTTTATTATTTTTTTTGGACGAGAGGTCATAACTGTTATGACCACACGGTCATAACAGGAATGACCTTAGGTGGAAAATGACCTGAAACATGACTTTTCTAATTTTTTATTATTCTTTTTGGAACGAGAGGTCATAACCGTTATGACCACAATTTTATTTTAAATTTGTTACAAACCAGCGGTCATAACCGTTTTGACCGTCTGGTCATAACAGTTATGACCTTTACTGAAAAAGGCGTCGAACATGACTTTTTCTTTTTTTGTATATTATACAGACCAAGGTCATAACAGTTATGACCATATGGTCATAACTGTTATGACCTTTACCGAAAAAGAGCCTTAAAATGTTCGTTTTTATTTAAAATATTATACAGACCAAGGTCATAACCGTTATGACCACATGGTCATAACTGTTATGACCTTCACTGAAAAGGCCCAAAAATGTTCGTTTTTTTTTTTGGTTAAAATATTACACAGACCAAGGTCATAACCGTTATGACCACATGGTCATAACTGTTATGACCTTTACCGAAAAAGGGCCTTAAAATGTTCGTTTTTTTTTTTGTTTATTATTATACAGAAGTGTGGTCATAACCGTTATGACCGGGAGCTTCGGCTGTTATGACATTTGCTGAAATTGTTGTTTTAAAACTGGTAATGAATGACACATTTTTTGGGCCTTCTCTACACGGCTTATACATAGAACAATACACCACCTGGTCATAAAATACTTAAGATATATTATGAAAAATATGTCCCTATATACACTATGGTAAAGTTTGACGAATATAATAAAAAAATTTGTTAAACAATGTCCCTATAAACAGATTGCAAAGGTTAGAATGAAGAATTACAATTTGTTAGCCAATGTCCATGTTGAAATCATCATCACTTTTGTAAGTTTGTTCAATTTTTCTTTTGGCATGGAGCCAGAAGAAACATGCTAGCCACTCCCGAAATAGTTGCATGCGTTCAGCAATGACCCAATAACGGACATCCCTACCTTCTAGCAAGCATTCAGCATATTTAATGGTAAACATGCCACAGTCACCCCTGTTGAACGAATGATAAAAATGAATTAAAATCGTGTCATCATAACAGTCACTATTAGCAAAGTGTTGACATAAATTTGATTGTACTAACCCATTGGCTTGTTTATGGATGTCTTTCATTATGGTGACTGGTATTGGGTGAATTCCAGGGGGATCTCTTTTCTTGACGTCGAACAAATTTATTCTTTCAGCCAGCATTGGAATGAACACTGCTAAACATTCAAGTCCTTCTCTGACCCTTGCATTGTGACGGCCTTCATGCTGCAGAGAGTCATATACCTCAATGGTCCAGCTTGTCAGCTCGAGCTTTACTAATACCCAATGTTTAAGATCAGCTAAGTGAACTGGTATTAGCAAAGTGTTGACATCAAACCAGGAGGACCCACTCTGTACTTTAACTCCTGTCATGATTTTGAGTATAGATTGACAGGAGCCCCAATCGAAGTTG
The DNA here is from genome assembly GCA_009761775.1 of Ficus carica. Lineage (NCBI taxonomy): Eukaryota > Viridiplantae > Streptophyta > Magnoliopsida > Rosales > Moraceae > Ficus > Ficus carica. The sequence continues at coordinate 18,279 of VYVB01000495.1, read as the reverse complement.
GCTGGTGAACTCTGGTGTATACGCCATAATGAACGAATCTTTGATGTAAAAAAAGTGTCAACTGTTGTCACCATCCGTTGTTTCAATTCGGTGAACTGCCTACTCTTCTTCCTCAAGTAGTAGAAGGCAACGTCAATGTGCTACAAGAGTAAAACATTAACAAATAAACATTAACAAATGTAATGTAAAACTCGACAGGGCATCAAACAATGTACCGTTGTTTTATAAAAAAAATACAACAGAAAGATACTTACTTCGTCCCATAACCAAACAGGGGAGGTAGCTAATTCATAATACCAGCTTTTTTTTTTCTTAACATGAGGCCGAGATCATGGGGTTCGCTCAATGTATCATGCTTGGCAACGTATCGGGGAGGCCGTTTACTAAACATAAATAAGGTTAGTTACTGTCAAAACACAAAGTTGTAATGTTTACAACAAATTGATTATCAATAACTCGTGTAAAATTCAATTACCCTGGAGGAGACCTCTTCAATACTCCCGCCTTGATCCACTCCCTGAACTCCTTTAATGTTTGTTCAGGAGGTTGATCTGCGAGACACAGTGGGAGGGCGTAAATAAGGTTAGTCGGAGCCTTCGACGGAGATCCAATATCAGTCGTACGACCGGACGGCCGTTGGCGAAGGCTTGATAGTCTGGCCCTCTTCTTCTTAGGGATCTACAAATAAAGATGTAATACACATTTAATAATACTGATGAAACTTTTGAAGAGTAAAATGTCAGTTTCAGATATGCGGAACAAACAGGGGGCCGATGCTAACCTCGTTGGCTGGCTCGTCAAGAATTGATGGATCCTGATCCGGAATGATTTCTTTACCATCATCCTCCTCTATTACGCCTTTCTCCAGATCAGGCATGGCCTCCTCCGCAATTTCTTCAACAGATGGCTCGGATTTGGCATTCGCCTCTCCCTCATTAACCTCCTCCTCTGCAATATTTACCTGTGTGGTTTCACAACGTGACATAAACGATAGGTTCATTGCATATATGGTGGTTAAAAAATTATCATGATCTTGAATGTGGAAGACTGAAATTAAATTACAGGATTACCTTATTATTCTCGTTCTCGGCATCTACATGAGCCGTATGTGGCTGACACTGTCCCTTAACATTACTGTTGGCGGACAAGATTTTAAGAACCCGCCGCAAGAGTTTGTTGGATTGCTTCTGTTCCTTTTTCAGTGAGGCAATCTCTGTGCGGATCTCTTTTTGAAACTCCCGCCACTCGGAGTTTGTATCTGTGCTCGGTCGGGGGAAGGAAGACTTGGAATGTGGTAATTGAGGCTGGGCCTGGGGAAGATTCAAAAATAGGCGCGCAACGCATGGGTTCTTTAACTCCTCTTCGGTTGGCGTCAAATCAACACACTTAAGATGCACACAAACATCGGTCATAATATGTTAATGACTGACACAACAGATAATAAATTACATAAAATTAATTGTCATTTCTCAAATAAATCACCAACCAAGCGGTCATAACTGTTATGACCGTGTGGTCATAACAGCTGTGACTGCACACGGTCATTCCTGTTATGACCGTGTGGTCATAACAGTTGTGACTGCACACGGTCATAACTGTTATGACTGCACACGGTCATTACTGTTATGACCTTGTGGTCAACGGTCATAACAGTTATGACCCCCCTGCTAATTATGGTGATGACCACCTATTGTAATTGCGGCTGGGCCCAAAAATGAAACGTAAATTTTTTTTAAAATACCTTGGATTCGCCAACCGTCGCAAAAGCAGCCAATACATCATCAAACCTCACATTGTCCGCGGTGGTCCACGACATCATACGCGGAAGGGCATGCTCGTAATTGGTGGTGAACTTGGAAGCTATCACTGGGCTGGTCTCATATGCCCAAACGAGCAAGGCCTGGGGGAACCCCGCAACACTGTAACGAGATTTGTCAATATTTTTTTTGGTCCTTTCTTCGAAGAAATCCTGTTTTCCACAGTACTGCAGATTGCAGTCCGCGTTGCCTCCCATGATAGCACACCCCAAGGAAATTCATTGAAAGCATCTAAGTTATCTGCCAGGGCAAAATACTTTGGGTCTATCTTAACGGAGCTTGCATTCGATAAAGGGATGCTAAACACAATGTACAGTAGGCTAAGCTTGACCGCATCGTCGTCATTGTCAAACTTAGAATTCGACATCTGCAGCTCCAAATATTCTCTCGTAACACCCCTAACATCCGGAAAATATTTTGACATTAGTCGGCTTTCCACAACGGGGAGATGTGTAGACCCTACACAATTCAGGCCGGTTATTAGGCAGAACTCGTTGATGGAAAATCTGACCAAGTCTTCACCAAACTCAAACCATAGAGCGTCACCCATGGCTGAATGAGTCGTCAGGCGCATCACGATGTTGTGGAATACTTGCCCAGACCAACCAAGAGTATCTAAATGCATGAACTGTTGAATACATGGCTGAGTCTTCAAGGACTCGTACTGTCGCAGAGACAACCACCCACGAAGTTTTTTCAATGTCTCCGTTATGTTTACGAAAGTATTTATCTTCGCCCTGGAAATTTGACTGTCCGGTACAAGGCGGACGTATTGACCCTGCGTTGATGGTAACAGTAATAAAGTTATTAACTTTACGAACTTCAAGTTATCGTAAAAAACCTCACCAAATATTACCAATTGATCGCAAAATTAGTACTAAACAGCCACCGATATCACCAGGAAAGGGATACTTTCATACCATTTATCCCCAACTAAATAAAAATTAGACTATCAGTCATAACAGTAATGACCAATTAGTAATAACTGTTATGACCACCGTGACAGGCCACGGTCATATCAGTTTTGACCACCTGGTCACAACAGTTAGGACCGATAGTCTAACACGGTGGTCATAACAGTTATGACCACCTGTTATGTTATGACCGATAGTTACATTTTATATATATATATATTAACCGTCAAACAAAATTATACAATCGGTTGGATAATGGTAGAAAATCAGATAAAAATACGAACTTTAATAATGTTAAAGTGAAATTTTTCAACATATCTTAAAATTCTTAAAATGGCTAAACGATAACACATATAAAAATTAAACCTTTACAAAAATAATCAATCAACACTGCACATTATTTATGAAAAATTTTAAAAATGTTGGTTATGGTACATTATCCCAAAACCAACTGGTTGTTAACAATGGAAACTTTTTAACAATAGTAAAAAGGGAAACTTTTTATTATATAGTCGATAAAAAATGCACATTCTTGATGAAATAGAGTAATATAAAAATAAAATAAAAATATATACTTTATAAGCAGAAAAGCAACAAAATTTTTACCTCTTCGGCTTTCGATAACTTAGCTTCTAAGTTACTGATCAACTCCTCCGCATCATTTACACCCATTTCCCCCTGATTTATCTTCAAACCAGCATCGGACACCATTGTCTCCGTCTCTGGTACCGGTTTTTTGTCAGCCGATGACGACGTCGTTGGCTGAGACGAAAGTCGGGCTGACCTCCTCAAGAGAGAAGTGTTTTTGCAGACATTTTTGTGTGTGTCCAAATAATTTCGTACCGGTATATTTTTAAGGATTACACGACGTTAACAGACGTCTAAGCAGTTTATACAATAATTTCGTTCGGTTTGGGACGGTTATCGAGCGGTTATGGGTCGGTGGCTGCTGATTATAACACTTTCTCTCTCTAGAACCGGAGTTTCTCTCTCAAAAATACTGTAGAAGCTTGTTTTTGAAATTTTTGTTAGGGCAATTAGAGGGAGAATGACTTTAGACGGAGGGGGGATGAGGGCAAATATGGTATTTAGAAATAAATGAAGGGTGGCCCAAACATCAATGACTGCTGGCATTCCAAAAGCCACTGGTCATTTTTTTCATAATGACCATCCGGTCAATATATTTTTGACCAAGGTTAAATGCTAAAAATCGTCATTTAAACGGGTCATAACAGTTATGACTAGGCGGTCAATACGAAAATGAATGAAATACTACATACAACGGGGTCATAACGGTTATGACCATACTCATAACTGTTATGACCGATGATGTAACACAGAGGTCATAACGGTTATGACCGTGTGGTCATAACAGTTATGACCAATGGTTTAACACTGTAGGTCATAACAGTTATGACCGTGTGGTCATAACAGTTATGACCGATAGCCTAACACGTTGGTCATAACAGTTATGACCGATGGCTTAACACGGTGGTCATAATTGTTATGACCGGACGGTCATAACTGTTATGACCGATGGCCTAACACTTTGACCAATACGTCACCGTATTGACAATTTCAGGGGTCACAAAGATATTGACCATGGGGTCATTATGAAAATGACCGATCCGGTATAAGGATTGTTGAGTTCCAAAAAGCGGGTCATTTTTATAATGACCACATGGTCATAACCGTTATGACCAAAATTATATGCGAGAGTTATAACAGTTACAGGGGTCATTTTCATAATTACCAGGCGGTCATTATGAAAATGACTGAACCCGTAAGAAGAGAGACTGTTCAATAATAACTATTCAAATGAGGAAAATTTTTTAAACATTGAAACGAAAAAGCAATTTTTTTTTATTTTCGTCATCTTTGATTCCTTAACTTCGATTTCCCCTCAACCCTCATTCTCTCGATCTCTGGTTCCGGTTTTTTAAACTATCCTAAGTTGGTGGCCTTTCGTGGTGGTTACGGACGGTTTCCGTGCGGTTCCGCGCAACTGCATCAAATTCTCTCTCTAGATTTCATTTTCTCTCTCTAGATTTCAATCTTCTCTCTCTAAAATACTGTAGATGCTGGTTTTCTGGGGCATGAGAGGGAGACGAGGACAAACCCGTAATTTGACATACATTAATTGCGGCTTGGCCCCACAGATCATGGGTTTTGATGACGTGGCGGTGCTAGAACTGAAGGGATGAAAAGTGATGCTGATTTTAATAATCTTTTCCCCACAGGTGCTAAAAGTGAAATTTTTTCTTATAATAAAGACAGATTCATTATACGAAATATTTTTTTTTGAGATTTTTTTTCTTATTTAGCTTTTTCTCATTAATGTTTCAATATTCGTAATAAATAGCAGTTTTATCAGAAAATAATATCCCTAAAAAAAATAAAATTAGAGATGGTACATTTGTCCTTAATTCATCTTCTGATCTTTAGCTTCATTTTTTATAATTCTAATCCCTTTATTTTTGTTATTGTTGTTGTTGTTGTTGTTACTTTTATATGTAACATTGACCACGATAGAAAAACAATCATGCTTTACTTCGTGCAAAAAGCTTAAGATTTAAGCCAGGCTTCTTTTGATTATGGAAGTCGATTTTCGGTAGCTAGATAGAGAAGAATTTGCAAGACAACTTTTGTTGACGATTGCTTAAAAAGTAAAAGAAAGAAACTGTATATATAATATATAAACCACTAAAAAAAAAAAGGACATGATTTAGCCCCATCTCTTTTCTTTTTCACGATCACGAGCAAAGAATATTTGGGCTTAATTACGACAACTTTAGCCACCCCGACAAGAAATTCGAGTCACCTACCTTAATTATAACTCATCATAGAGTCTCCATTTTCTTTCGACTACCACTGATCTCTGTACTAGATATAGGACAACAACATTTTGTCACGTTCTAATTTTCCCTTTTAAATTCTTATAGTTTTGCTCTTTTTATAATCTCACTCAGCGATGAAACCAATTTTTCATTTCAGTCGCGACATATTGAAAGGTAAAATCTTTAGTAGGACTTATAATATAAAAACAATCAATTTTAAAAAGGAAAAATTAGAAAAAAAATATAATATTTTAATAGATAAATTTAAAGTTTTCCCACGATTATGTATTACTCTTCCCTGATCTCACTACATTGCTAGTCAATCATTTTCACATTTTCGATAATATGGAAAAGTAATAGCAAAAGCTAGGCCTATAAACCGTTGATTTTATAGCTATTAAAATGTCATACTTAAAACTAGATTAATATTAGACATAACGGGTCCATATGGCCAAACGAGGACGGTCGGCAATGGAAAAAAATTTAAATAAGGTGGAATATAATTTTCCAAATGCATAATTTGAACTTCTAGCAGCTCCTATAGCTAGGGTTTTCCTTTTTGTGCTTTCCCAAAGAAAAGCATCAAATATTTGCCTTGCCCTTTGTGTTTTTCTTCATTCAGAGGCCTAGAAATATATAATACAAGAGCGTCACAGGTAAAGAGACCAACATGCCAAAGATAACCCTGCAAATTAAATTAAAGAAGAAACAAGTATATTAGTACTCTACTCCCTGTATATAAGCAATATATGTATGGACAATAACAATGTCGTTTGTCCCTAATTCAAGACCATCCCGACCCCTAGGCCCTCTAATCTGAGGTGATTTGGATGGTCCAATATTTGTAAAAATAGACTTTTAGTATTTAAGTAATTAAAAAATGATGATATAACAATAATTAGATAAAAGAAAAAGACGACAATTAAATGTTAAAAAAAAAATTAGGGATACTAATTCTAATCCTAACTTTTAATCAGTATTGATTTATGTAGCGTATATCATGAGTTGCCTTATTTTGTTATTATTTTTATTAATAAGTGTTTAAAGTATTGTCACATCAATTGATTGTATTTACCAAAGAAAATATAACACATGTGTTGGTACTCAAAAAGTTGATATTAAAGTTGGTATCGCTAGCACTACTTTTAATAATAATTAAATGTTAAATCTATCATATGTTATAGTTTGCAGTAAATTTGTCATTGAATTTAACATTTGACAAATTTAATATTAAAAGTAATATCATGGTCAAGAATGAATTTTTCTATCTAAATACTAAATTTAGTTTTGAGATATAAATCTACTATTGCATGTATACGAGATGCTCTTACATTTGTCGTGGGATATATATCTACTTTTTGAGTTCAAATATGATAAGAGAAATTCTCACCAAGAAAAAAGAGAACATACTTTTTTCTCCTACGGTACTATTTGAAAGGAACTGATCAGGTATTGTTGGGGGGGACATGTGAAAAGTTGTAAATTGACTTTCAACACACTGTAGAAAGATGATGAAGGAACGACTATAATTGCTATTGCCCTAGGCTACGTGCAAAATTGAACTAGGTTATCTCATCATATGGTTCCATTTTCCACACAATATTAATGATGGAAAGAAAATTTTATTTATCATCTACAGTTACTATTTTTGTTGATATAAATTTTTGTTGAGACAAACTTTTGCAATGAGATTTTGAGCAACATTATAATCGGCAAATTATTTGTGATGTTTTCAGTCACGGAATTTTGTAGTTTTCTTTTTTTGGACTGAATTTTGTAGTTTTGGTCTAAAATTTAAATATTATGAACACTAAAAGTTGCTTTCTTATGAATATTAAAGCTTGTTGTGAATTGGTCATCTGTAGCATCTATCCTAATCATATATAACCCTACTGCTTAAAAAAAAAAAAAAAAAAAAAAAAAAAAAAAAAACCCTGTCCCTGGATTGTGGAAATTAATTATGTTTATATAAAGTGTGTGGTAATCGCGATATTAACAATGTTCCCGAGTTTCCTGTAAATAACACAGTAAAACTAACAGAACCCACCATGTAATGTCAAAAACTCGTATGTCCTTGGCAATTTTAATTACCTTTTATCAGGCAACAGAATCAGTCTATTATTTCAATAATTGTATAATTTAAAGGATAAAATTGTATATGATAATAAAATTTTTAGCGAGAAAAATGAGAAAAATATGAACTTTTAAAAAATAAAAATTCACTAGGGATAGATGTCTTCACTCAATCATGGGTGATTCTGCCTCTACTTTTTATTATAGTTTTTATACGATAATAAATTTTTAGCGAGAAAAATATAAACTTTTTAAAAAATAAAAATTCACTAGGGATGGATGTCTTCACTCAATCATGGGTGACTCTGCCTCTACTTTTTATTATAGTTTTTAGAGTTCTCAAGCTAGATATCTGTTAAAAGTGGAATCGAGAAATATGGTTAAACATAAAAAAGTTGCTCCTATGGCAAGCAAGCGTAAACCCAGATTAATTATTTTATTTTTATTACTACATAACCTGACTACAGTTCCACTAATCTTAATGAGCATCTGATCTCTAACCTAATTATATCCTATAAAAATGGGTTAAAAGATTATTAATCCCAAATTACTACGAGGTCAAAACCGTTGGCAAAATATATATACACATATATATATATATATATATTTTTTTTTTTCAGAAAAAAGAAAAAGAGGTTGATTAACTATTATGAGATGACTTCAATACATCCTAATTAAGTTAGCATCCACCGAAAATTATATCTCAAGCCAAAACCCCTACTCTGACTATCTTAAAATAAAACGAAAATTAGAAAATAAAGAGTCCAACTCATGGACAATCAAAAGCGAAAAGTATACAACAGACATTCAAAGTAGCAACTAAAATTAAACCTAAAGTTAACCCCAAATAAAAAGATCAACCTTTGTTAAAACCCTTGAGGGGAAAAAAAATAAATAAATAAAAGAGAAGAAGATTTATGGCGCTAAGTAAGTGGGGACCATTTAATTTTTGGTACTTCATTTTTATACAAATAACTTTATTTTATTATATATATATATATTTTTACAATATCTCTGCTTTATAAGAAAAATCATGATGATGTCTCTACTTAAATATTGAAATATAAATAAATCATGCTTTTTTTTAATATAGAAAATTATCTCTATTTTTTTAATAGTGTCAAACTGAAAAAATTTTCTGACTTCATCGATAGATAATTTGGTGAAAATAATTGAAAAAATTCCCTGTTAAAATTTTCTGGTTTCCAGTAAAATCCAAAAAATATTAATAGGCATAAAAAGAAAATTTAAATAACTTACCCAGTGCTTAATATGTCAGGATGTAAGCCGTATTCCCTTGCAAATACAAATGGTACTATTCCTTGTGGAAGAGCTGCCTGATCATCATCCATAATTAACATACTACATTAATTTCAGAACTTTAAATATATACACACACACATATATGGAAACTTAACCAAAAAAATAAAAATAAAAAACTGTTTTTGAGTAAAAGAAAAAGAAAAGAAAAGAAAAGAATAAATAGTCATAAATTACACGTCGTGTTGGACGTTTATATTGTTTAGTCTATGCATAGATTCATTATATATGTGTACCTAGCTAGCATATGTGTTTATACATATTTATATATGTGAGTGTGTGTATATACATGCAGTATACGTTTATACACATATAGATATGTCAAACTACCTACCTGCACAATGGCGGCATGTAATTTGACACCTCTTAGTCCAACGAGGATAGATGCAGCCGACATTATTATGGGTCCAAAGAGGAATCGGATTACCATTCCCATTGTTGCTCTTTTTGCTCCGCATGCTATAATCCGAGGCTGAAGAGCCATAAAAAGCCCTGCATTAATTGTCACAAAAAAAAAAAAAAAAAAAAAAATCAGATCTGCAGTTACTTCAAATCTAGTTTTCATACCTAACTTGATTCAAATTCTCTCACTTCAAGTTTTAAAAATAGAAAAAAGGACTATATATATATACACTATATTGCATGGCATTTTTTTAATCTTGTGGTTCCTTGAACTGCAAAATTATTTCATATTTTTGATGGGTGCTTGTTTGAAAATAGTACGTTAATTAATATAAAAAACTATAGATTGGAAAATATTCTTGAAATGGCTACATCAATTAAGTAGACAAAATCATACCTAAACTGAACATCGCCATCCCAAGACCCGCATCTGAAATGATTTTTATCGAGTACTTTACCAAACTAGGCATCCCAACGTTCCATCTGCAAAAGTAAAACCAACACACCATAAGTAATATATATGAGTAAATAATATCTGTATATACATATATTGAGGAAATGTCTTTACTTCGAGTAATCGTACCTATCTATCTGACAGTTATAATATTAATTCTTGTTTAAAATTTTATAACAATTATAGTTGATTTATTATGTAACTTTCTATTTAAAATATTACAACGGTATTATTTAAAATTATCAGAGTAAATAATAAGTATCATTGAAAAAGACAATATTAGAATTAATTAGCTCTTACAATAATAAACAAAAAAATATAAATGTGATTTTGTAAAAGTGTTGGATATGAGACAATCCTATTATTATATATGTGCACGCATATTTTGAGGGAGCATACGTGTAATTTATTATGAATATTAAAATAAAGCTTACTTGAAAGAGAGTAAAGACCAAAGGAGGCCAAGGACACTAGAGTAGGTATTTGGGTTGCGTGAGAGCTTTCTTCCAATTACAATGAGTATAAGCCTCAGCATGACAAGTGCATTCGGCATTTCTTGACTACTTTCTGCTGCTGCTCTCTTTGGATTCTCTTCCTCAGCTTCCATTGTAATCTTTATGTTGTCTCTGAAGCTAATGTCCTTCTCTAACATGTTTAATTTTTAAAATATATATGTCAGTATGTATATATATATATATATGCATAATCTAAATGAAACCTAGAACCAATTCTAAATTTGTTCCAATCATAATATAGCTATATAATATATGATTTCCATTTATTAGCTATTATACATTTTCAGTGATATTGCTATAGGGAACTATATATATATACTACGTAGCGATATATACATATACACATTCATAAATATAACGACATAGTTAGCTTAGGATTTCAGGACGGACGTACACTGAAAAATATGATTTTTAGGGGAATTTGTAAGGATACTAAATTTTTAGTGGTGGAAAAATAAGAAAATATAAAACTCTTAAGAAAAATAAAATTGAAGAGAAAAAAAATTTTAAATATGGTAAAAGTACTATTCGATCATGAATGATTGTGTGTCTTTGCACACACATATATATCGGATGATGAGATTGTATTTATTTTACCTACTTATAAATTTTTATCTAGTAGAAGGGGGCAAGAATATAGTGGATGATGGGAAAACCATGATTTGGAATTATCATTTCTTGGATTCTTTTACCATGGTCCATGACTTTACCAATAGTGTAATCAAATAGCCTTGGCTCTATCATTACACACGTGCTCTCAACGAAATGATGAAACCTATCAAATGAATAAGGGTCTGACTTATATATATATATATATATATATATATATAACCCAAATGTGCGGAAACAAGATCATGAGCTCTATGAATTCTTTTTTTTTTTTTTGTTTTTTTTTGTTTTTTATATGCTTGATTTTCTGCCTTTAAAAAAAAAAAAATTTTTTGTTAAGTGGCGTTTAGGGTCCACTTGTACATGTTTTTCCGCGGTAAGTCCACCTATATATATATATATATATGCATATATATGTCAATTATTATAAGTAATCATGGAGTGGGGCTTCAGCAAAAGAAACAGTCTATACCAAAGTCAAAAGATAAAATTATGCAGGTACACATTCAAGGATTCAAAAGATACATATAAGGGTCTTTTCTTGTTCAAAGTGTTCATTCCGTGATCAAACCCCACCTACCTTAGCCCCTTAATTAATATATAGTACAATTTTTAACAGTTCAAATAATATTGTTATAAGCTTATATGTCGTTTAGATTATATACGAAAAGAGAAAATAACTAATATCAAAATAATAAAAAACATCCCAAGTTAGGTTGGGAAACCAAGTCCTCTAATATGCTAATATCACGTTGATGTGATTTTAAAAAATAACATTGGTACAATGAAATTTTCCAACGAATGTGCATACATATAGTAATATGTTATATACACAAATATATGAGGTAAATGAGAAAGAGTATAGCTAGTTTAAGTTTAGAATGCTTGTATTTATGTAGTAATGCCTAAGAACACCTCTTCTACGAGAGTATAGATCCTTTCCTTCGGCAACGCTTTTTGTACAATTTCGAGACTGTTTGGCCTTTCAAGCTTATCTTGTTATTCTCTCTCTTTTTTTTTTTTTTTCATATTTTTTGTAAAATAGATAGAGTTGGGGATTTGGTTTTTAGCAGATATCAGTGTAATTGAACGTGTTTATTAATTTTTAATGCTAGTTATCCCCTCTCACCATTTATTTTTTTTAAAAAAAAAACCCCTTAAAAATAACTTTATGTTCCACTAATTAACTTTTTTCAACCTCTGAGTGGGAAGAATTCATTACTAAATTTACTATGACCATTAGATCTTTTGAGTTGGAAAATAAGTAATAATATATATTAGTAATTATGAAATTAAAGAAACATATCCTGTTAATTTTTCCATTATTAGTCACAGAGCCCTTGTTTTGGAATCTACAGAGCCCTTGTTTTGGAATCTACTGAGCTCGTATGATCAGAACAGTCTCATCATACTGTTTTAAATGATGAACGTACGAAAACAGATCATGTTAATAATTTAATATCATCACGTGAATATTTGTTAAGTTATATAATAATGCAAAGTAATGAACTCATTCTACTTAAAATGTGAAAAAGTAACAAAAAATTTGAATTTGTCAAAATATTAATGGTTATCCGGGAAATATGCATGTGAGTCTCATTGTGTCGTCCACGTTAATGAAAGGCCAAATTGTGACAATTCTTAGGCACTGTTTCGTAAATCACTAAACAATTGTCGGATTTGTCATTGTTTGCTAAGTTTTCATTGATCAGAAAGTATTGCCTAGTTTACCCGACCAAAACATGTAATGTCAGACTCAAACATAACTTTCTTGTCTTGCTCAGACAAAACGTACGTACCCATCTAAAATTAAAAATAAAAATAAAAAAAAAAGCAAAAAGAGGGAAAAAAAAATTAAAATTAAAATAAAACAAAACAAAAAGCTGCAGCTTATGCATGTAAAGTCTGTCTTATAACCCTGGACACAACCCAGAAACAATCTAATTCATGACAACGACAACGTATTGTCTTTGTCGACCCACAAAACGACACCTATTTAAAAGGAGCAAAAATCATAAAAGAAAAAAACAAACAAACAAACAAAAAAACAAAGATTAACAAAGATTATTTTCATCCGTACGTTCTAAATTCTAAAGTCTCTAGCTAAAAACTTCCATCTCGAACTTTAAATTAAGCCCATTAACTCTTTTTTTTAATTAGAATTTCAATTTCAAAAGGTAAAAAAAAAATTAATTAAGTGTAGTTATGTGATAATATTTTCCATTTATTTTAATAGAAATCCTAAAAGAATGTCTTTGCTAAGTTTAATTTTTATAATTTTCTTTGTATCTTTAACTGAAATTTTAATGAGATTTAGGAGAGTAAAGTAAAAGTTTTTAAGATTCAGAAAATAAAATAAGAATGACCATAAAATTTACGGATATATGGACGAGAATAATAACAAAAAAAAAAAAAAAGAAGAAAGAAGAAAGAAGACAAGCACATGTAAGATTGTAAGTAAGCGTACCTGCACCAATATTTACATCTTTGCAACCTTGTTTCTGATGGTACTTTCCCGGCGACTCCCAGGTCATCGCCGGCGATGGAGACTGCCGGAGAACCTTTCCGGCAACCGGAGACAGCGCCCACGTGGGAGTGGTGGCGGTGGTGGTGGCTGCCGTGTCGAGCTCGTTGAAGTTGGAGGCGCGTGGCGTCGGCTGGAGCGAGTACGCATCGGAGGAAGCGTATCCGCCGAAAACGACGTCGTCGAGGAGGTTCGTGGCGTTATAATGCGGAGCGACGACGGGAGTGTTGACGGAGAAGACCTCGGCGTTGGAGAGGTTTGATGCCCTGGGAGTGATGCCCATGGAGGATGACACGGCCGAGTCAGGGACGGTTGACGTGGACCGTCGGATGCGGACCCTGATTCTTCCGTGATCGTCGATTATTTCGGACTCGGCGCGAAGCGGGTCCCGCCCGTCGAGGGAGATAATGTCGTCGTCGACGGAGATTTTGGATATGGCGGCGGCCGTGGAGCCCGGGAATTGGGAGTGGATTAGTAAGGTGGCGGCTCTATATTCAAAAAGGAATAACAAGAGCGTGTACCTAAAATTTAACCATTTAATTATTAAAAACAAATGAGTGTTGAGTTCGAAGAAACATAAAATCAGATAAACCTTTGTAGATTATTATAAGTTTTAAATGTCATGGAACATGAAAATTGTTAAGTTACTTACATATTTGTTAGAGTTGATTTTTTCTTTTTCTCCTAATCAAATGAGGTGAGTTACCTCTAAAGAAATAGACATTGTTATTTAAAATCTTAATGGATATAATAATGATAATAGTTCATTCGCACACATTGATAGAGATGTAGAAGGTTTGTTTATCCAACCACATGCATGCATGACATGATCTTAAAATTTTCCATTTATTAGCTAGAGAAGCTAAAAAACATCATAGTTTTCCCTCACCAACAAGAGAGAGAAATTAAAAATATCCAATAGTTCTTCAGTAAAAAAAAAAAAAAAAAAAAAAAAAAAAAGAAGAAGAAAACATATATATGTACATATATTTCTGTCTAGTTAGTGATTTTCGGTGGGTATATGCCTACCGTTGTACTTAACCGATCATGATAGTAAATATTTACTCTTTTTCCCCTTTAGGATGTTTTTGACTAGAGAATTTTTAACGAGACATATTTAAAGATTATTTTCAAAGAAAGAATGTGTATCGGTTCAATCCTATGAAACTACTTTGTGGTTGAATTTTAGAGATTCTTTAGGCTCTCTAGTTTTGTTTTATCCATTGATGGTTTGTTATTCTCCTGTTTCATGACCGTCTATTGATCTTCTTTCCTATTATTAATATATTTTAGAGCTGTAAATAGATGGGGGTACCGACTTAGTCGGGATATCTTAATATACTTACTAATTTCTATCCACACCATTTATTTATAAAAAAAAAAAAAAAAAAAAAAACCTTCTTCTAGCTATTTGTTCCCCAAAAGAAAAAGAAAAGATAAAGAAAAAAGAATCTCATTCTGCAAAATAATATATCCAAATGAACTTAGCTACTTTTACTAAAGCAGGACTTCTATATGGATGCCTAGCAAGTTGTTCACATAATGAACTAGTATTAATTTTATCAACTTCCTTTTTCTAGCTATAGTTCCCCAGCTTTCTGAGTACTCAGAAAGATTTTTACTTTTTACCTGAGGCGGCTTGTTATACTGCAAAGAGAGTGCGATATAGGAAAAAGTCTCCTATTTGCTAACCTTTTTTAAAGATCCAAGACCAAAAAACAGACTAGAATATTTGAAGAAACAAAGAGAAAGAAATAAAGAAAGAAAGAAAGAAAGAAAGAAAATGTTTTTGTAAAAGAGCATATACCATATGATGCATTGAAGCACAACGATCTGCACCATAAGGCTCTGAGTGAAATCACCATACATGGCCTTAAGCAAAGGAATGCCCATGACCAAAGTGTTTGGTAAAGTGGAAACCGAGAATATCGTGATTAGCCACTCCAAACTTCCTCCTTTGCAGAAAACAGCCCAAACGGAGAGCAGAAGAAGGACAAGGGCCTTGGAGAGAGTGTCGGCCAATATGAATTTTGTGTCCATCTCGTAAGGATTGTTTTGAGAGATGAAGTGAAACGACAGCACTGGAACCGCGAACACCGCGACGAACCGGTTGATCCCCGAGCACTGCTCCGGCGAGAATATCTTCCACCACTTCACCGAGCCGTAGGCGACAAGCATGGCAAAGTAGAGTGGAACCATCGCGCACATGACCTTGTAGAAGTCATCTTCTGTGATCATTTTTCCCCCACTTTCCGATGATAATTTGTCTCTTGTTCAGGCCTTTTATCAAACAGATTCCGTGCCCATTGTGAGAGGAAGGGGGTAGGAGCTTATATAGGAGATTTGTGGTCGACAATGCCTATGGGAAAGTTGTTGATTTACTTAATAGGGCATTTCTTTTGTCTACCGGGAATCACGGTTAGGGAGGTACAGTGTGATCAATAATTTATTAATTAATATATATTTTTTTTTTTATAAATAATGGAGTAGATATTAAAAATAAGCTAAATTAAATAGGTAAGTCAAATATGATATTATCGTTAGATCGTGAATTTCGTACCACTTATAATCTTTGTTTTTTATTTTCAAAAACAAAGGATACATTTTGTAACAAGGGTTTTTTTTTTTTTTTCTTCAGAAAAAGAAAATAAAGAAATTACACCATCATTTAAGAGGTTTGTTCTCCATGTGGCAATTTTAGAGACACATGCTCCTATGGTGATGGCTTGTTTTTTAAGATTTTTTTTTTTTTTTCACGATTTAGTGGATTGGGCATTAATTAGTAATACTTATTAACGAGGATTCATGCTATTATATCAAATATCATTCATCACTAGCACTAGTATCAAGCTGCAAATATTCTTCTAGGAAAAAAAAAAAAATTGTAAAACCATTACTACATTTAATATAGCAATTTAATACTCACAATCAATTAAACAAAAACTAGCTATCGGTGTTTTAAAAATTAACATAAATGACTATTGTAATAACATTTTAATAGCTTAAGAGCATCCCCTGTTCTTTTTTTCATATCAGATTGATCGTAAACTATTAAAAACATTGTTACAGTAGTCATCTCTATTAGTTTTTGGACGAAATCTGTAGTTAACACCACTTTTTAACCAAATTACTAACAAATTAATTCCAAAAATTAACATAATGGATTATTATAGCAATATTTTAGAAGCATTCCAACTTATCAAAGTTGCACAAGATTTTTGTTTATGAACTAGATGAGTAATTTGCCCTTTAATATATAATAGTACATGATTATAAGTTTTAATACTAAATAGCTATCTTAACTATATGTTGGCAAAGGGTTCACAAACATAGAAGATGCGATTAAGGATTTAGTATGAAATAGATGATAGTTCACACTCAATAAATAAAAATTGGCACTTAGTTTTGATAAGACTGTGGCGCGAGCCTATTTATTAACTAGTGGGATGGCCTTATCTTCCATCATAGTTATAGTGATTACAAAATTGTAAAATACTAGTGTGTAAAGAGGCATTGAATTGGATCATGATAGATCTCAGCTCTTTACTGCCTAAACTGTTAAACAACTAGAAATTAATTAGTTTGTTTAGTTTAAGAACTAATGATCTGTCATTGTAACTAGATGCTCAATATTCATGAGTATACGCTAATCTTGAGTGATCATTAGTGGACTCATGTTCATATATACATGTGTTTGATATGCCAATGGGTGAGATTAGTTTGTAAATAAAAAAACTCGGCATTTTAGAGACTATAGGAGAAATAGCACCTGGGTGGCCCATCAGAAGATAAAAATTTTAAATAACTCCAAGATTAATCAAACTCAGGAGACATCTGTAGACTAATACATCGATGTTTGGAAATGTGACATGTTGGGTAGTAGAGAACTTCAATAAGATATATGAAATTCATGAGTTCGTTCATGAAAATCAATGACATTCTCATATTGTGTTAATTGGAGAATTTTGAGTGATTGAGATCCTAATGTCGTGGACTAAACTCTATCTTTGACATATTCCAAAAAAATAAAAATAAAATAAAAATAAAATAAACCACTCATTAGAAAACTAACGGTACTCATGGACAAAGATGCAATTTAAGAGGTTAGAATAGCTTACTTTACCTAACTCCAGTTATATGTAATCAAAAGAATGGTTCATCTTGTGGTAATTAACTATATCGGAGAACAAAACTGATTGTTTGTTATTAGCTACTTATGAAAAAATATGTATTCTTATAGTGCAGTTTTAGTTTAGATGGTAATGCGAAATTAACAACGGTATTTAAATATTCAATTAATAACTGATTGTTGAATCCGCCAAATACATAGGTCTACTTGGTCCCCATGCTAACTCTAAATATTCTCAGCTTATTGTTTGGTCATAATATCTTAGAGATGTTGTAAAAATTGACCAATGATGATATAATTACGTACTATTGAAAAAACGCCTACTAGATGTTTAGGACATCCGGTTGACAATATATATTTTATATAACACCATAATTATTATTTGTGTAGGGAAATATTTATTCTGTTGGATAAAATAAATACTGCCCAATAATTAATTTTTATCAGTTTGGTGAAAATTAATTATGTGAGTTATTTGGAATAAATAAATATAAATTTTGATGGCAATATACTTGGTGAAAAATAATAGGAGGAAACTACACAACACAAGGCAGGATTCCATAGAGGGTTCCTAGTCTCTCCCATTTAGAGATAAGAAAACCTCGGCCATTAAGAATTGGAATGAAAAAACGGATCAAGTTGCGAATTAGTCTGTGCCCATACACCGTTTGTTCTAAGTAGAAGA